>NMXL01000002.1:2683129-2907466 GCA_002851715.1 Verticillium klebahnii | reverse complement strand
GGGGGGGAGGATAGGTAGAGGGTGGGCAAGCCAGGCAGGAGAAGGAGGTCTAGGACTAGACTGCAGGGGAGGTGCAGGTGCAGGGGATGGTGGAGGGAGGGAACCAGACGAGAAAAGGACTCGACGTTCTTTGGCTCACAGGCATCCACCACGGGTCCATGGGGGATTGCCATGCGCATGCCGCACTGCACCAGTCACTGCCTCCGCCTGCGCCTGCACCTACACTTGCACTCGCACCTGCAGACAGGTACCCAAGGTACTGTACGCTAATGAGATGGGATGGGACGGGGGATCCTCCAGCGACAGGCCAGCCTGAAGAAGAGCCGACCAGGGGGGCTGCGTTGGGGGCGCGCGCACCAGGACATTGCAAGTTCATCCATCCTCCCTCCCTGGGCCTGTCCTGTCGCAAGCCTTCGTCGTCGCCTGTTCCGTTTCTTCAGAAGCTGCCCGACGCCCAAACTCTCCCTGGAGAAGAACACACCAACCGCGTTCCGCCCATGACGAGCCATCAGCGCAACCCGAGACCGAGCGCCTTGTCCCATGACCACGACAAGCCAGCCATCAGCATCTCCAGTCTAGCATACCAGCACAAGCAAACAAAGGGTACAGTCTGGTACATGTACAGCTCACGGTCGTGAGCCCCTCCCCCTCAAACGCCTCGATCGGCTCGCCCGGTGGCCCCAACGCTCCCCAAATGCCGACCCCTACCGCTCTGGTGCTGCCCAGCTGAGCTGATGGGCGGGTACGCTGTACCCACTCGTGCCCTTGGCTGGCATCTGGTTCCGCATTGACTGTCTTTGCTTTCCCTCCAAAAAAACGACAGTCTCATTTTTGCCCGAGCGAACGGACGCCCGGGGAAGGAGGGGAAGCATGTCACGTTCAGCGTTTACCGACTTGCGTGCCCAGCAGCGGGCGGCATCTTGTTGAGCGTTGCGGCGCAGCGCAGGGACGCCAACAGAGGCAGCCACAGAGCCCGTTATACCCGTCTCGACCCGCCATCAAGTGACGACCCCTCTGCGGCTGGCTGGCTGGCATGAATCACGAACCTACCCGGCGGGGGTGGCTTACCATCTGCCCATCTATCGGAAGCCTTGATGCCCAGTCTGCCCTGTCGTTTTTTATGCAGACCAGGCCCGCAACTGTCATGCCCCCCGGTCCTTCGTTCTTGCATACTCGGAAGGAGGGGGGATGGGAGGTGGGAGACGAGGGCCGGAAATTCGTCTTTCTGTGACCGCGGGAGGGCGAGACATGCATCGTCATTCTGCACCACCTCGAGCGTGGCAGCGCCACTCCAGCCCGACCAGCTGGTCGCCTGCACGCGCCGGCCGGCCTGGCGCGCGGTTCGCGTTTGACGTCGTTTGGTCGCTCGTCGATTGTCCGCTTGTGATTTTGCACTAAAATTGGAGCACACAGACGTCACGACCTCGATCCATGACCTCCCCCCCCATGCCTTCGGCCGCGTCTTCCAGAAGAAACGCCGGGTGCTTTTCGCTGGAGCATGGGGCCTGCTGCACCCCGTTCCAATTCCAGTTTATTCGTCTCATCCATCGGATGCTTCAAGTAGATTGACCTGCGGTGGAGGCCCTACTCTCTCCGCCCCTCTCCCCCGGGGGTGCCTCGAGGCTCGTGCCCGGCTCGGCCGCATGCCGGTTTCAGTCCGGGAGCTACAAGCTGGCTGTCTACCTTGCATGCTTCGCGATGAGCCTGCGTGCGGGTGGTCCCGCGGTCGCATGCCGTCGTACGCCGCGCGGAAACATACAAGCATGGGGAGAGACGATTTCAGGCAATAAACCAAGCTAATTCAGATCAATCTATGCCGGGCTCGACGGCCAGCTCGGCCTGCATGCGCAAGTCAAGTTGCCCGTCTCAGCTCCAGCATCCAGTATCTACAACAACCATGTCCCAGTCGTTTTTCTTTTCCGCCGCTCGCCTCTAACGCCGTCCTGCGCATTCCTCTTGCCGAAACCGACATGTCTGTCGTAATCGAACAAGCAGATGAGAAGAAAAAAAAAAAGAATCAAGGGGTATCAAAGAGCACGTCGAGCTCATAAAAAGCGTCCGCCAAATCGTCACGACTCGAAGCAGGTGCCCATCGACACACGATGGCGCCGCAGATGACTGCTCCCGGGGGAAAGTACAACCAAGATAAGGTACGTATGCACAGGGCATCGTGGCCAGACAGGCATCCTGGTCGAGTCGAGCATCCAGACCACGGATGATGAATGATGTCTACACCACATGGCTAGGCATGGTCGTGAGGTTCTCGTAGCAGGTGCGGTCGTACCGCGGGCGAGCATGTCGAAACGAGGAACAAAGGAAGAAGAAAGCGAGACGAAACAGAAGGCTACATGTTGGACTCGTTTGGCGGTGAGCGGGCATGGTTAGAAACAGACGATTCGTTCGCCACGCGGGGGCGCGAAGAGATGCGCCGGTGCGCTGCACGATATCAGGCGTTTGTGCGCAAATGCTAAGAAGCAGTGTGCTGCCCTCAAATCTGGCCCTTGATGTCGACTGTGCGGAAGGCTGCGCTTCGAGCCGTCTCGAATAGCGCGCCAGCCTTGCCGGTCAGGAGGGAAATGGATTCTTGACGCTCCTCGAGGAGGTGTTGGCCGTTATAGTCCACAATGAACTGGGCCGCATCGTGGTCTGACTCGAAGCCGAGCTCCTCCGTGATGAATCGTAACTTTACGTCTGGCTTGTAACTGCGAACGCGTTAGCTTCGACTGGTCCACCACCGAAGGGGGAAAAGGGAGGACATACGCTTTGCAAATGTTGCACAAAGCCGCGAGGCGCTCTCGAACAACGAACATGTCCATGAGATAGGCGCCCATGTTGGGCGTGTCGAGGTACAACTGGAAGAATTTGTGGTAGTTACCCAAGGCTAGCGCCGAGCGCACGCTCAGCGCGTGCTTGATGGGACCCTTTTCCTTCTCTGCTGCGGTTAGATCTGCCATCGCGTCATTCAGTCCGGTACGGTTGGCGGTGTGGATGAAGTACAGGATGCGGTACGCCTTGAACTCGATGGGGTTCCCCTGCAGACCCAGCGCGTACAGAGTGCGCAGCTGGGTCTGGCACTGATTATACTCACCGAGGTCCCCCTTCTCCAAGGCAATCCGGGCGTGCAGTTCGTAGACGGTGACGGTGAAGTCGTTCTTGATCCGTTGCACGGTCAAGTCTTGGCGCACAGATTTCAGCTGGTCGCAAATGTAGGAATAGTTGCTCTCCTTGCGCCACTTCTTCTTCAACAGATCCAGCGTCTTGTGAAGGATGTGCTCAGGTCGCACCTGGGACGGGACGGGGGCCGACGTCAACCTCAGGTATCTCTTTTCGAGAACCTCGCTGGTGCCGACTACGGGGCCCGTCGACGGCGGTGGCGTGGGAGATCGTGGTGCCGTCTGTTGGTTACCCCATCGGCGCTGGCGCTTCTCCAGCTGCTTCTGGAACTTACTTGTTTTGGGCAGAGGCTCGTCCATGCTGGCGCGCTTGTTGGGCGAGGGGTAGGTGATGCGATCCTCCAAGGACGATGTACGGTTGCTGTTAGTAGAACGCCATGACATAGCAGCAGAGGACGTGTCATCTCCACCAAGATCCGTCGACTTGCGCTTCTTCGCGTTTACGCTGAACATTGAGGATGCGGCCGCATGATGGCGGGCCGCCTGAACAAGAGCAGTAGGCGACGGCATGTTATCCCAGTCGATGGAATCGATGCTTCCAGTGTCCACGGCCCCGGAAATGGTTTCCTTTAATTTGGCCTCGACTTCTTCTCTAGAGACTGACGAGTCCAGGTTGGCTGGCAGGAAAGCACGACGAACATATTCGCGAACAGCGGGAGAGAAGACGACTTTGCCCTTGGGCGGCGGGGCAGCGGCAGCAGCAGCCGGAGGAGGAGGAGGGAAAGAATCGGACGAGGGCATCGCAACGGGGGCGTGAGGCAGAGGGTGAGGAGGATACTGGCCGAAGCCCTGGCGGACCTGAACCGGCGTATAAGCTGGATCTGGAGGGAACGTCAGCGCCTGCTTTTTCGATGACGGTGGCCACGGCAACATACTCGGAGGATAAGCGTAGTTTGGAATGGGAGGTGCGGCGGCAGCATGTTGGAGGCCAGGAGGCGGTGCTGGCTGCCAGCTGGAAGGCATCATGATGACGGAGATAAAAATCGCGCGGAGGTAGGTGGGCTGTCGAGAGGTACGCGGGCGCTGAGTTTGATTAGTTGTTTATCGGACCGATGTGTCGTGATTTGAGAAGCCGCTGCTAACGTTGCTGCCGACTTGGACGTGGTGACGGATGTGCGTGTGTGCAAAGGAGTTGAAAGAAAGCGGTGGAGTAGAGGGTAGGTCTGTCGACTGAGGAGAGCACAGACTTCCCATTTGAGTTCCGGGCAGTGGATGGCAAGAATGCACGGACCCTAAGCGCTGGGAACCACGTGACAACGATCATCCGCTGCACTTTTGGGACCTTGGGAACTTCGCCCCCGGCCTTATCGGTCCCGAACGCTTATCAGGAGTCCGTCCAGTGGAGGGGCTGGCACGACAAGGGTATGATCGAGCGCCTGGTGCTTGTTGGGCGGGGGGACACCTCTCCTAGCCACCAGCCGACACACGACTCGAACCCAAGCTCCTCGAGACCTTGGCCGACACCATACTTCGCCATCTGAATCATGCGGCATCCTTAGACATTTCAACGACTGCCAGCTCTGGTCGACCACCTCCCACCTCCCCACCTCGAACCAACAGACCAACCTCCACGACGTTAGCTGGCAAGGCGGCCGCTCTGACATGACGGATGTTTCTCAAACACATCGACCTCACCACCGCTCTCCGGCCTTCATATCTCCCTGACGAGGTCCTCCTGTTTGTCCAAGACAATGTGGGACTATATGAGGGGTAAGAAGCCTCGACCTGGGAATACTACGGCCACTCCCAAGCTGACCTATGTCGCAGGAAGTTCAAGCTACCGAACCACCAGAATGGCCAAGTCTACTTGACGTCGCATCGCATCTGCTACGTCGACAAGGACGACCCTCGAACATACTCAGCTGCGCTTGATCTGAAAGATGTCGACCGCTACGAGTTTTATGCTGGCTTCCTCAAGTCTTCGGCCAAGGTTACGCTCGTACCGAAACCTCTGAAGCGGTCATCCCTCATATCCAGAGCCTCGGCGATCTCTCCCGCCACCGGGCGCCCAGGCTCACGCCTGGGCCCCGGTTCCGGTTCAAGCACGCCTGCTGCCTCGGACGGACCCTACAGGCCACCTTCGGAACAGCCAGCCGCGAGCTCGGCGACCTGGGTCTGCACCATCTGCAGTTTCTCGAACCCGGTCCCTTCCAACTTTGATCCTACCACAGCCAACGTCCACACACCACTGCCACCGTGTCTCGCCTGCGGCATCAAGCCGTCTTTGGCGCATGTGCTGAAGGCGGCCATTTCCAATGCCACGAACCGGTCTGCCCAAACACCCGCGAGCCCTGCCGGGCCATTGCCCATCGCTTCTTCGACTCGCCCACAGCGATCGAGTTCGCGGCCTGAAGATGTGGGCACGCCGCCGTTGTGGCCAGGCTCGTCTAGCATCGTTGGCACGCCCCCTCCGCAGCCGGTACAACCAGCGCCAACCGACCCCAGTGCCCGATTCCAATGTCCGAGGTGCACGTTTCTTAACCACCCGTCTCTGCTGACATGCGAAATATGCGGTGCACCACTTCTGGCACAAAACACACCGCCGTCGGCACCCAAGGAGCTACCGCAACGAACAGAGTCTCCCGGTCCCGTTCTGAAAGGCCCCGCTACCGGATCAGACACGGCCGAGAACGTCAAGATATCGTTCCGGGGAGGAGGGGAAAAGATCTTCCATGAGAGGCTCAAGAACTCCATGGCGCAACGTAAATGGCTTCTCCAAGGAGCTCCACCAGTCCCGAAGAGCAGCCGGACATCGCATGACAATGGTGCCCTCGGTCAGCCACCGTCTGGTGCAGGCCCTGAGCGCAAGAAGGGGGTGGGCATCGCCGGCCTGGAGCAGCGGGGCCTGGACATGCGCAAGAACAACGAGGTCATGATCGGCAGTGCCTTCGAGGACCTGGATGCCCTCATGGCCTCAGCCAAGGAGATTGTTGCGCTCGCGGAAAGGTTCGCCCGCCAGGCCAACGGCGGCAGTGGGGCTGCGGCTTCCGAGGCGAACGCGCTCCTGGCCGAGTCTGCCAGCCAGCTCGGACTGATCACGACAAAGGACATTGTTGGTGGAGGCAGCTCCGAGACACTCTACCTGTCGGAGCTGTCTCGTAACCTTGCCGAGTTCTTGACTGACGATGCCCGAGGCGTCTTGAAGAAGGCGGGTGGCATCCTGAACCTGGTCGACCTGTGGGCAATGTTCAACCGAGCCCGTGGCGGTGTGGAGCTCGTGAGCCCGATGGATTTCGAGAAGGCTGCTCAAATGTGGGAGTCTCTCAAACTGCCGGTCCGCCTTCGAACCTTTAAGAGCGGCGTCATGGTGGTGCAGAGCCGCGACCGGACGGACGAGACGACCATCAAGGCTCTCCGCGCGTGGTTGGCCGATCTTCACGAGTTTCCTCCCGACCGCGAGGTGGCTTGGGACTGGCGAGAGTTTGGCCGGGGCGTGACGGCGCGCGACGCGGCAGAGCGGTTCGGCTGGAGCATCGGTGTCGCCGAGGAGGAGCTGGAAATGGCCGAGGAGCGCGGCGTGCTCTGTCGCGAGGAGGGCATCGAGGGGCTCAAGTTCTGGGAGAACTTCATCGACACGGGCGACACGCGCAAGCGGCGGTCGAAGAAGCGGACGGAGGAGGATCAGGTCACACGCGCGCTCAAAGACGCGGGCTTCATTTGAGGAAAATGGTCCATGCCTACCGCACTCGCCGCAGCGCTCATTAACGCGTGCGCCCATCTATTATCCTTCTATGGTCTTGATGTTCATTACCAGCCGTGTCGGAGGAGAATCCCCGTGTTGTACAATGCAGTCCCCAAAAAACGCCATGTACTGTTACCAAACAGGCCGAAAGGGAGTTCAAACAAAAAATGGCCCCCTCTCCCCCAAACGCAACCCATGCTCAGGCCAACCTCTCCATCAGGTTTCTCCTGACCTTCGTGTTCACGACGCCGCCGACCCCAAATGCCGGTACGATGCGCCCTATCCTCGCGGCCACGCTGATGGCCCAGTTCTTCTTCACGGCGGTCCACCTCTCGTTCCAGGACACCGAGGCGCCGCTGCCCGGCCTGTTGTACAGGTCCAGTCCCAGGAGGTGCAGCGGCGTGCTGAGCGCCTGCACGGCGGCCGGCGCCGCGAACTGGGCGACGGTCATGCCGTCGACCTTGCGCCTCAGCTCGGCGCCCATGCGCTCGTTGATCCAGGGGCCCAGCAGCGGCGGCACGTTGAAGCTCGCAAAGATGGTCATGCAGTCGCGCAGCGCGAACAGGGCGTAGGACGCGGCCGGCACGGGCCGGGGCACGACGCCCGGGGGGCCGAACATGCGCACGAAGACCTGGTCCTTGTAGATGCAGACGCCAATGTTGGCGGCCGAGGAGGCGGCGAACTTGGCGGTGCCGGCCGTCACGGTGGTGGCGGGCTTGTTCGCGACGGTCGACGAGACGGTGTCGAGGGTGTTGGCGGTCAGGTAGGTGCTGCCGTAGACGAGGAAGATGAGGCCGGCGGGTTTCGAGAAGAGGAGGGCGTGCGGTCGGAGCAGCAGCGTGCGGAACGAGGACTTGATCGAGTCGCCCAGGGATTTGCAGCCCGAGGCGTTCTCCATGATGGAACTGGTCGCGAGGGTCAGCACGGGAAGGGAACTCGCAGCGGCTTTCAGGGCGGGAGCGTACCGGTCAATGATGGATATCACAGGGGCGACCATGGCCGCGGCGCTCGCGGCGCTCAGCAGGTCGGAGCCCAGGCGCAGCCCCAGGTTTTTCGTGTTCCATATCCTCTCCTTGCGTGCCGGCAGGGCGCCGAGCACGTCAACCTTCTTATCGGGAGCCATGGCGGCCAACGGGCCGGGCGCTTGCAGCTTGAGCGGTGACTCTGCGACCGGTGCCGAGCCCAGCGTTCGGCAAGCCGGACTGCCGTCGTTCATTGCTCTCGCGGAGCCGCCGTGTCTGAGCCAGGTTGCCGGCTGCCGTGCTGCGTTTTTTCCGGAACTGAGAAGGCGGCGGCAGAATCGGGTACAGAGGCCTGGATCGTGTACCGTGGATCGTGGGAGACGGGCGACTGATGTTGTTGATGGCCGGGCTGCAAGGTGAAGGACGGGGGGACCAAGACAGAGGCTGCTTGACCCTGGCCCATGGACAGGGACTGGGACCCGGACCCGATCGCTGGGCTTCCGAAGCTCGAGACGACCGGCTGCAACGAGATGACGAGTGGGCTGCAGCTAGCGAATGGCGACCGTGAATTTCCGGCTTACGAGCTTTCGAGGTGCGCCCTGCCATCCATGCGACCGACATCGGAGATAATCCGCGACGTGAAATGGCCTGACCGTGGGACGGGTAGTCGCGGACCCATGGGGTTAGTCAGCCTTGGCTCCCCCACGGAGTGCCGCGCTGCCGACGGGACCCCCACGGCCGATGCTCGGTGAAGGAGGGACGTACCTCCTCACCTCGCTCACCTTGCTCACCTTGCTCACCCTCCTCACTTCAGGACAACGATGGAATCGCGACGGGGAATGGCCTGCTTGCCTGATGAAGATACTCTGGCTAACACGAGAGCTGGCCTACACGAACATTACACGATGCTGAGGTCCGCCCTAAAGCTGATCCTGGCCCACATATCCCACAAGGAGCTCATGATGGCGCGGTCCTCCTTGTCCTCTTCAGATTCATCCGGGTAGGAGCCCCGACGGCGCGGCAAGGGCGCATTGTCCCCTTCCGAGAATACGTAGCCGACCCTGCGGCACGCGATCCGCGACGAGCCTTCTTGCGCCTCCGCGTCTTCCTCCAGCAGCAGCCCGCACGGCCCGCCGACCTGCTTGGCCATCATGAGGAGGAGCAGCTGTCTGTGCCGGAACGGTTCCAGGTCGTCGGTGGACGACGCGCCCGTCATGACGTCCCAGGCAACATGGAAAGGGGCGCTCCGTCGAGCGAACGAGGCCCACGCACCGCTGCCGCTCCGCGAGTCCCAGCCGTCCGGCACGAACTGAGCCTTGTTCAGCACGACCTCGCCGACGATCCTGCCGCGCAGGACCTGCCCCGAGACGCGGAGCTCCGATCCCGCGAGCGGGTTGCTGAAGCGGTTGCCGCCGCCGTCCGGACCGATGACCACACCGTGGACGACGAAGCTCTCCGAGATGAGCCGCTTGGTGAGCGTGTGCCGGCTGGACCGGCCGAACGCGACGGCGCCCGTGACGGACGCCCACGACCAGCTCGCCGCCTGCCGCGGCCCCGCGAGCCGCACGCTCGCCTGCAGCGGCTGCACCGCCCACAGCAGATCCTGGGCCAGCGACGACCGCCACAGGCCCGCGAGGTACTCGTCGCCCGGCCGCAGGCGGGCCACGGCCAGCGCGAGGCCCGCCAGCGCGATGAGCCGGTCCTCGGGGAAGGTGAGCCCCATGCGCGAGTACTCCTGCACGACCTCGACGCGCCACAGCTTCTCGAAGTACTTCTCGTTGCCGTGGTGCGAGAGCAGACCCTTGAGCAGGCTGCCGTAGACGTAGGGCCGGTGGCTCGTCGCCGAGCACTCGCACGTGCAGATGGAGCGGCACTCCCAGGCCGTCTCGAACTCGGAAAAGTGCAGCGTCCGCGGCGAGAGAACGCGCTCCTGGAAGACCCAGCCGCGCGTCGACAGCACGCTGCGGGGGGCGCCCGGCTCGTCGGCCCACTCGGGGTCGCCGCCGTCGTCGTCCTCGTCGTGGGACCGCGATCCCACGAAGCCGTGGTACGGGAGCAGCAGCCCGAGAGCGCCGCGCTCGCGGACGCAGACGACGCCCTCAACCTCGCTGCCGTCAGCCTCGGCGCCCGCGAAGCGGTACGGGACCTCGATGTGGGGCACGGTCCGCCGTGTCGACGCCGCAAGGAAGCCATCGGTGCTACAGGCGGCAGCGTCGGCCGAGATGGTGACCAGGGCTTTCTCGTAAATGGCCGCCATATGGGCCGCCTCGCTGCGCCAGTCGTCGCTGTCGTCTTGGATGATGCACAGCGAGTCGATCCACAGGTACCGCGCGCCGAGGGTCTGCGCCACGGCCACGGCGTCGCGGAAGGTCGCCGGCAGCGGCGACGGCAGGGCCTCGAGATGCACCGCCAGGTTGGCGCGCGTCGTGCGCACCGGCGCGCTGCCGCCCCAGCAGTGGCTGAGGGCCACGTAGTGGTGCCTCTCGTCGGCGGCCGGCTGGTAGAGCCTGTTGCTCTCGACGTCGATGACCCTCTTGGGCAGCGGCGGCGCCTCCTGCGTCGCCAGGCACTCGGGCTTGACGTGTTTGCCCTTGCCCGTGATGCAATCGTCCAGCCACCTGCGCGCGAGCTCGACGCAGCTGTCGGCGAGGCCTTCGGACGCGATGTGGTAGCCCTTGCCGATGACTGTCCACGGCGACGGGACTTCAACATCTGGGGTTCGCGGTTAGACGGGGGAAGAGGATTGGCAGCACCGGGAATCACGCACCGTGGGGCGTGTAGAACTGCAGCTCGATCCTCGGGGCGGAGGCCTTGGGCGGCCCACCATGAGCGGGAAGCGGGGGGTGTAGTGGGTGAAGCTGGACAGACAGCGGGCCCATCGAGATGTCTGGGCCCCGTTCGTTGATCTCGAAGGACTCGTAGGCGGAGATGTCACGGCCGACCACGGCGACCGCGCCGTCCCAGAGCAGCCGGCAGGCGGGGCATACGATGCGGCCTCCGGCCGCCATTTCTGCCCGGAGGTCGCCGACGTGGATGTTCAGCCACCAGCGCGTGCCTTTGAAGAGGCTGTGGCATCGCTCGCAGCCGGGCCCTAGGTTGTTGGGGGCCGCCACCGCCGCCTCTTCGGGGCTGAGGATCCGGCCGTTGTTCGAGCGGTGCAGATAGTTCATCCTGGAGATATGTCGCGCGTCGTTCAGGAAAAACGCAGTCCGAGGCTGTAACTGGAGAGGAGAGCGATGGGCATAAATGTCGATCTCGCGGTGTAAAGTGGATGCATCAGCTGTGGCCATCGTGCAGCTCAGCCCCCGGCAAGGCGCATTTGACGAGGCCAATCAGCAAATGGTGAAACGGCCGTACGGCATCAAGGAGGCGCTTATGGTCGGATTAATCAAAGCACAGTATCTGACACGGGTTGGCCCTCGATTGCAGACAGTATTTCAAGCATTACGTCCCATCCACTACTCCAACATGATGGGGGTCTTCAGTCCAAATAACGCGAAGCCAGAGCCAGAGTCAGAGTCTAAGGCGACTCCGTTTCCGCCGCCTGCTGACTCTGCGGCGCCTGCATTGCCTCCACGAGAGCCGTCAGCCTGTCGATCCTCTCGGACAGCTCCGAAACGCGCATCTCCATCCCCTCGTCTTCGCGTTCATTCTCGTTGTTTCGCGTCGAAGAGTGGCGCGGCGACGGCAGACCTGGGCGATGCAACGACGAGGGCCGGCCCAGGCCTACTGAATGACGCGGATGTTCGATGTTGGACGACGACGCCCGTGGGCCCTTGAAGCCGGCATACTCGTCCGGAAGCACGCGACGGCGTATCAGCTCATACAGCTGAATGGCGCCGACGATAGGAACGTGCGTCGCCTTGAGCAGGAGGATGCGGCCCGCGCGGAACTTGTTGTCCGAAGGGAGGAAGAGGCGGAGAGGGCGGAATATGACGAGCGCGAGCAGGTTGAAGGGAGGGTAGAAGTGCGTGAGCCGGTTACTAGTCGAGGCCTCGAGCACGTACACGCTGTAGACGTACAGGTACTCCTCGCGGGCGTGGGTGATGACGCGCGAGAACGAGTTGGACAGCATACCGGTGAGGGAGCCCATGAGGAGGATGGATGAGAGGGTGACGAACAGGATCATCAACGGCGGGCCGAACATGGGATCGATGTCGCGCATGATTTCGAAGCCGACGTAGCTCGAGCCGAAGAAGATCTTGGTCAAATTCATGGCCATGTGGCGCAGCGGGAACGACTCCTTGCCGATAAGAGAGAAGGTTGTGAGGAAGCCGAGATAGATGATGACGACGAGCACCATAAACTTGATGAAGTCCTTGCCCATCTGAGAGGGGAATGTCAGAGACGAGCTCCTGAGGCGCTGGAGTCCCGGGGTTGGGGGGATTCACTCACCTCACGCAGACAGGGGATCAGCGTGCCAAAGTACGGCGACAGGCTGAGGAAGGAGAAGATGCGAGGCACCATGAAGAGGGCTTCCAGGGCGAAGACGTTAAAGGCCAGGTCCGTGATGTACTGGTCGTCGTTGACGAGACCGATAACCCCTGGGCGCACGTCAGTCGGGCGTCCGGCACAATTCAGCGCCGCCAGGAACAACAGAAGGCTTACTGAGGATGGCAAAGGCTATGCCGATGCTGATCATGATCATGTCGAAGAGATTCCAAATGTCGGCGGCATAGAAGATAGACCCAGCATCGTTCCACTCGCTCAGCTCATCATAGCAAAAGGCGGCAAACCAGAAATAGAGGGTCAGCTCGGTCGGGGTAATCCTCTCGGTGTTGAGCTCGACGAGCACGGCGTAGTACAAGCACAAGAAGATGGCGAAGAAGAGGGCCTCCCAGGCCTTGAGGTAGCGCGGCACCCGGAGGCGGCTGAAGGGGTCGGCCGTGCGGGCGTTGTAGAACCGGGGCTTCTTCTCGGCGTTGACCGACAGGCTGTCCCAGAAGACGATGTCGCCGTTCCAGATGCCCGTGATGATCTTCTGCACGACGTGCTGGCTGAGGAAGCGCTTGGCGTCGGCGATGGCGGCGATCTCCAGGGCATTGAGCGACTTGAACGGCGCCGTCGGATCGTCCTCGCCGTCGCTGTCGCACTCGTCATCATCGCTGGCGTGCATGCTCATGGTGAGCCTCGACAGTGAGGACAAGAGCTGGTAGCGCTTGGTGCTGGCGGCGCCGGCCGGCCTTGGGAGCGAGTGACGACCCGCACCGGCGTTAGACCAGTTGGGCGAGAGGAGGGGCGACTGCTCGTTGCTCTCCTCATCGGCGTTGACGGGCACTTGCTCCGCCTCCTCGGGGTCCGGGATGTCGTAGAGGCAGAAGGCGACAGCTTCACGCTCGGACAGGCGGGTCAGGAAGCGCCAGGCGACAATCTCGCAGGCATCGGCACGAGCCTCGGCCAGGTTGCGGTTGTAGCTGTCGCCGTCCGTGGCGTAGTGCCATCGAAGGGCGCTTTGCAGAGGTCAGTCATGGCTCCGATGTCTGAGGTTGCAGGAGGTGTACTGACAGCAAGGCGTTGACAATGGCAGGATTGGTGCAGGTAGCATTGAGGTGATCGACCAGCAGTCTCAGGCTGTCGCCGGCGGTCGTGGTGCGCAGCTGCTCGAAGGTGCTGGGCAGCTGAATGACCTCGGCAAAGTAGACCGACAGCTTCTTGACGACTTCGCGGAAGCCATCGTCGACGTCAATGTCGGGCAGGAGAGTTGTGTCCCAGTTGATGGACATGGGACTGGTCTCGCGGGCGGTGGGCAGAGGCCGCGTCTTCACGCGCATCGGCATTGCGGAAAGCGGGGATGCTTGCTTGCTATTGACAGACTGTTGAACCGACTGTGATCGGCGCGGGGCCTGATGCTTGAAGGCAGCCGGTAGCCAGCAGACAACAGTTTGGGCGGACGAGAGAAAGGTCACGACGGGAGGTTGAGGTGAGGAGAGAGGGAATGTGGTCGGTGAGGGTGAGGGTCGAGATGCCAAGCTTGGTGTGACCGGTGGGGCGATACCACAATGGGCAAGTACCTCCCGTGGATCAGGAAGGTAGGTCCCCTATTTCGTTGCTGTGGTGGGCAGGCACCCCCCAGCATGCCAGCAGAGGGGAGGGGCGAAGGGGGAAGGGGGGGTTGTGGGTCCTTTCAGCGGTTCAGTTCCAGTGACTCGAGGCCCGCGCCGCGCTATCGTGATAAGCCTGGCCCAGTGCCGCTGCCTCGGCGCGACCTTTCAGCTTCTAACCCTTCCTTTGAAGCTGGCGATGGGGCACCCACCCACCGATTGAGGAACCAGGACTTCCTTCAGCAGTTTTGGGTACCGTCTGGTGCCCTCTGCTGATCCCCGAACGAAAGGACGACGAGCTGCAGGGGTCTGCAGAACACGGCGACGCCCATTCGTCAATGCAGCCTGCCTCGAGGCAAGGCGAGGAGGCACGGCACGGCAGACCCAGACAGGCGGCAGAAGCTGGTCACGCACCAGTGACCACCACCACCCACTCAACGGAGAAGCACCGCACCACACCACACGCACCAACGTTGACATGCCGGCCCAGTGAATAGATGAGGTCGAGACACCTATTGACAGTAGGCCCGGCTGCTGATATTGCCGCGAGGATGGACCGACCTGAACCTGACTGCCGCGCTCGACTCCATCCCTTGGTCGACTCGTCGAAGCACTGGCGGCTTCAGCCCGTCATCTGATGACCGCCTTTCGTCCGACGACAGCCAACGGCAATGAAGCACACCGAGAGCCATCATGAATCGCCGGCACGGTGTCCGTCAATCGCCGACTCAAACAGCACAACCAAGGCATCACCCGCCTCGCTGGAGTCCAAAGCTAGCCCGAGCTCCAATCTAGGCGCGACGGTTGAAGTGAGGTGTCTCGTCTCCGCTGTGACCGCGCCAACGGCCACGGTCAATACGGCGGCCCGGGCCCCACGTTGGCCCATGGGTGGTGAGCTGGTGGCTGGGAGCCCGCCGTTGAACGAGGTTCATCCCGGATGGTGCTAGGAAACGGGTGGTTCTGCCGTTCCCAGCCACGAGTCTAGTCGCTCGTTGCCCGGCAGCCCGGCGAGGGACACTGGATCAGAGGACAGGCGACGATGGCCGGCGATGGAAGCTCTCGCTGCCGCTATGAGATGAGGCCACGGCAGGACAAGTACGCACTCGACTCAATTCGATTCGATCGGCGCCATCCGATGAGGGCTCTGGAGAATGGACGGCAGAATGACCAGTTGGCCCGCTTCGCATGGCCCGCCCAACACACACAGAGAGAGAGAGAGAGAGAGAGGCGCTGCAATCCGAAATGCAGTCCATCATCCCAATCAATCGGCCAGTCAGCCCAGAGCCCGTGTCGACACAGCCACGCTCGAGTCTAAAAAAAGGCCGTCATCGTGCCCCGGTGGGGGCCGCTAGCACTGCACACGACAGCGCGAATTTCTTCGGAGGACTGTGTGGCTTGCGTTCAACGTCACCAAGATGATACAGTGCCCGTCTCCCTCCTCCCCGCAGCTGTGGCGAGAGAACGCGCGCACCGCCACGTCTCGGTCAGGGCTTGCGCGACGACGACGAGCCGCGGCCCCAACCTCGTCTCAATCACACGAATCAAACCCTTGTACGAGCTGATCAAGGGGGCGAGAGATCATCAGGCGTGTCCCTGGCGTGTGTGTGTGTGTGTGTGTGTGTGTGTGTGTGCCTGTCGCAGGGTCAGACCTGCAGCGGAAGGCCAGACCTGCAGAAGAGCGCCCCCGCCTCCCCTCCCAAATGACGCCCCCAAGCCCCCGCCAACGTGGAGTTAGCTGGGGCAACAACTCAGAGGCCATGCATCGCGATGCCTGCTTCCTCCGTCTCTCTGTCCTCAATCGCGGTTCCTTCAGCCAGGTCCGAAGCGCGGCAACTCAGCACAGAAGCTCCCGGGACATCATGGCGAGAGGGCATCTCTTCAACCTTCGGTCAGGGTCGCCATGGTGAGGGCCGGCAAACACTACATCTCTGAGCCGTTTCAGCCCTGTGCCTTGTTCGTGACACCCACCCACCGACCTCCCGTGAGCAGAGGCGCAGGCAGAGGCAACAGCCACCCCTGTCCGCTCCCCTGCAGGGTCTAAATTTGCCTTCCGAACTCGTTCTTTCTTGGCCGTGCCGGGCTTTCTTTTGTCTCTTGTCTATCCGCTCGCTGCCTTGCCTTGCCTTGCCTTTCTCTCTCCCGCTCGTATTGCCTCCCTTCTCTTGTTGCTTCCCCAACCCCCAAATCAGACAAGACCAAATCGAATCACAACTTTCATGCCATGGCTCCCACTGGCAACTCCGCGTCTTGAGACTCCACCGCCAACGCCAGAGTGCGATTTCGAAGCGCCAACTGCGAGCTCGATTCCGACAACCTCCAACATCCGTACGGTACCCTTACAGGCATCGATCAAGGCAGACGCCAGCACATACAGAAGCCCCCCAAAGCTACAACGACGCCATGTCGCCAGTTCAAACACTCTTTCTGCGCCTGCCCTCGTCAGCGGCGTTGCTTCTCCTCGCCACCGTTCTCGCGAGAACCGACGCCCACGCCCTGCCGCGGCAGACGGTGACGATCGACTACCGCGAACTCGACGTTTTGCCGTACCCTCCGCTGCCCACCGCCGCCTCACTGCTGCCGCGCGACTTGAGGAGTCGCCAGCTTGACAACACGATATGCGGCTACGTCGGCGGCGATCCTGACCTCCCGGCCACCTGTTCGGCGGGCTCACACTGCGTCGTTGACCAAGGCGTAGGCGCCATCGGGTGTTGCCCGAACGGCGATGCTGCCTGCACGACAGGCGTTTTCACCGGCTGCGTCGACGCCAACAGTGGACCGCAGACAGAAGTGAACCCTTACGTCTTCACGTGCGCTGGGTCCGACGTCTGCTACAGGAACACCTTTGAGGGCGGCAACTTCCAGTATGGCTGCGGCTCGGCCTCCAACATGGCCGCCACCGTCGTAGCTACCGCCTCCGGCGTCACGGCCGCCCCTCTGCTAGCGACTGTGTCTGCGCCCATGACCGCCACCCCCAGCCAGCTTTCCGAACCTACGACCCTCGGGTCTGCTTCGAGCGACAGCCAGACGACTGGCTCGGCCACATCATCAGAATCTTCCTCGTCGAGCGGCACATCCACCTCCAGCGAACCATCCTCTAGCGCATCGTCTGCGGCATCGAGCGGCGATGCGTCGTCCACACAGTCCGCCACCGGATCGTCAACCCCGACGGGTGAACCCGTCACCGAGGCGCCAGATGCACCCTCCTCTGGCGGCGTGAACAGGACGGGGGCCATCATCGGCGGTTCCATCAGCGGTGCCGCCGTGCTTATCGGGCTCGTCATCGTGGGGCTCTTCTGTTGGAAGCGACGGCGCGGGAACAAGCGCCAGGGGCCCGGTCCCAACGATGGCACGCGCTACATCAGGTAAGCCACCGACAGATATTCTGACTGCAAGAAAGTCAAGCCTGCTAACACCTCCCTCTGCAGTCCCATGACGGGCGCCTCAGGCTTCGCCCCCATCGGATCTGGCCAAGACACGTATGAGCAGGCCTACATGCCGAGCAACAACGGCAACACGACGACGATCCTCAGCAACAAGGGCATGTCCGATCCCGGCCGCCACCCCGTGCATTCGACGTCCGAGCTCGACCAGCCGTTCGGCTACGGACCCTCGGGCGAGGTGATCCCCATGCGCGCGACGCACCACGCCCCGGCGGGCAGCGCCGCCGCCGCGGGGGGCCCGGCGCCCAACGACGACCAGGTGCCCCTGACGCAGGAGTACGATGACTTCTCGCGCGGCTTCAACGACGCCCTGACGCGCATCGACGAGGAGGACAGCAGACCGGTGACGGCCGTCAACGGCAACGGCATGAGCGGCAACGGCAACGCGTTCGCCACGTCGGAGGACGAGGCGGACCAGGGCGCGCCGCGCTACGTCCGAGGCGGCGGCGGCGGTCCGCTGTGGCAGCAGAACCGCCAGCAGAGCAGCCGCAACATGATGTGGATGTGAGGAGGACGGCGGCCCTGCGAAGGGGACAATTCGACCGTGTGCATAAAGAGATACTTAAATAAATAGCTAGAGCGGGCGACGGCATGATGATACCCCCATCGGCCCACGGATGGGTGGGAATGGAAAGAGGCGGACCACGGAAGCATTGGCAGAGGTTTGCATATCGGACGGGACACGCCCTAGACGGATGGGGCCGGCGTTGGGCGTATGCACTGGTGCGCGATAGCACCTACTTGTTCTGTAGTATTATAATGACACGCGAGAATGAAGATTGCGATTTATTGACCACGACGTTGACTGTCCGATGTGATGTCGGTGTCACGGACGGTAGACGCAGACATTCTGCCTTGGCTCAGCCAAAGGGCTTGCGAGGGGCAATTAAACACTGGTCGATCATATGATCGCCGTCTCTAGGGAGCAAGGGCAGGATGAACACCACGGGACATTCACATTCGGAATTCGGCTTCCTACTTCGACTAGGGTATATTTTTCCACCACGTATATACAGCATTGGTCATTACAGTGAGGCACGAGCCTTCTTTATATCCACATTCATGTTCCCTCGGCATCACAGGCATCCCTTACGGGGCAGGGGTGGTGGTGGGAAGGCAGGCGCATGCGCTGGAGGCGCGGGCGACGGCGTCGCCGGCGCAGTTCTTGACGGCGTGCGAGGGCAGGGCGGCGACGTCGTGGACGGGCGAGGCCAGGAAGTCCTGGCAGAACTCCTGGGACTCGGCGAGGCGGCCGGCGACCGAGGTCGAGCGGAACGAGCGCAGGCAGTTGTCGGCGTTGCAGACGGGGGGCTTGGGGCAGTCGGAGCCGGTCAGCTTGACGGTCCAGGCGCCGCGCTCGATCGTGTTGATGAAGATGTAACCGGACTTGAAGTAGGCGTAGCTGGACCAGGTGCCGAGGAACGCGACGCTGCCGCCGCCGGGCAGGTCGTCGTCCTCGGGGTAGAGGTCGAACCAGGCGACCTCGCAGACGGAGTTGCCGGTGGGGTCGCTGGGGATGGAGCTGACGTCGAAGATGCGGAGACCAGCGCCATAGTTGGACTGGTAGTTCAGGCCGTCAATGACGTACTGGTTGTGATCGATGGCCTTGGTCTTGGACTTGTAGAGACCCGTCTGCTTGGGGTTCTCGAGGTCGCGGATATCCCAGATGAAGGTGACGGGGTACCCGTCGGCCGCAGGGCCGCTGGCCCGGAGCTCGTCGAGCTCGTCGTCCATGACGAGGTACTCCTGATTCTTGGGGTCGAGGACCCAGCCCTGGTGAGTGTATTGGGCACCCTCATAGCTGATGCGGGAGATGATGTTGGTCACGTTGGCCTTGTCGGTGACATCGTAGATGGTGAGGGTGTCCTCGTTGTAGCCGTAGCAGATGTCGCGGCCCTCGTAGCGCTTGTCGGGGCCGTGGTACACCATGCACTGGGCATCGTGGACGTAACCGTCGCCGGCGGCGCAGCCCAGCGAGACGGGGTTGGTGGGGTCGGTGAGGTCGAAGAAGTTCAGACCGCTACGGCAGAGGGGATCAGAACGGGGCTGCGAGCCGACGGCGGCGAAGTAGTTGAGCTCCTCGTTGACGACAATGTTGTGCTGGTTGCCGTTGGGCATGAGGGCCCTGGTCCAGGAGGCAAGGTCATTCCTGGGGTGGAAGACGACGGGGCTGGCAGGGTCGATGGTGAGGAGCTTGTGCATGTCGAAGATCTGCACGCCATGGCCGGGGGCCTCGGAGCCAATGATCATGTAATGCTTGTAAGACCGGATCTCGCGCCACTCCGAAGGAGACGTCACCTGGGGCAGGCGGCCGAGGTAGGCCATGCGGCCGTCCTTTCCAATCTCGACAAAAGCCGTGCCGTCGTACTGGCCGATGGCGACGAACTCGCGGTCGTCGTCCGAGGTCCAACCCCACGAGGAAGACCCCTCCGCGCCGGGACTGCCAAGGGCAATGTGGGGGAGGAAGTGAACGAGGTCAAGGTTGTTGCACTTGAACGTGTTGTGACGGTCGCCGACGATAGCCTCTGCCCAGCCGTTGACGCACTTGGTGGCGTTGAGCTCGGGGTACTGCTCGCTCTTGAAGATGCCGGCCTCCCGAGCAGCCTTCCAGAAGCTCTGCGCTCACGTTAGCATGCATCCAAGCCATTGGGTTTCCAGGCAACTGACCATCTTCCTGTCCATGACGGCCTTGTGGACGACGCCAGAGTCGTAGAGCTCGGCGGCGACGGCCTCGTTGACAGCGACCTCCTTGGCCAGGGCCGAGGAGGCGAGGAGGGCGAGGGAGCCCAGGTAGGCGGCGGCGCGGACCATGATGTCGAAGGTGTCAAGGACGGAGTAGACTGGAGAGAGACGGACTTCAAGAGATGGCGAGAAGCGTGCTCGTGAGGGTCTCTCGGAAAACGGGGGAAGAGGACGGAAGGGGTCCCCTTTATAAGCGTGCCGTGCCAGGGGACGACGTCCAAGACAGTCGTCGAGGATCGACAGGTCGGCCTACTCCATCGTCACTAGGGTCATGGTGGGCGAGGTTGCAGTGCAGTGAGCATCCCCGCACACTCATCTGACTGGGTAAGGAAAGCCGGGCAGGCGAATGTAAGTGCCCAGGATCGTGGGCCGTCCGAAAGCCCCTCTTTCGTGGTAGCGCTTCTGGGGGGGGGGTGGAGTTGTGAACGGACCTAGCGGCTGGGCGGTTCATTCGTCCTTCCGGATAGGAACAAGGAGCGCGTCGATGTAGGCCGCCTCCCTGACTCGAGATGGCAAATGTTCGTACTCGGTCTTGGCTTGCTAATACTGGCGCGAGCGATAAAGACATGGTCATCGATGGTGCCATTGGCCGTTCGAATCTTGACTGGTGATTGAGGTGCTCAAAGGAGAAGGTCCCGAGACGAGTTGCATACAAGGCTTGGCAACAGCTTGGCCAACAAGGATTGCCAGTTAGCGGCCGCCAGCGAGCCAGGGCGTGATACCAGCCTGGCGAAGGATCCGGGATGGAATATTCTTAATATGATGCTTGGTGGCGAACGAGGGCCTGCGAGTACGAATGCCATGGCGTTCTTCAAGCGACGTCTTGTAGGATGTTCGCAGATATGCGAGGCGAGCGGTTGACGAAAAAGATGCCGCAGCACGTCGTAAAACAAGACCCCAGTGGCGCCTGGTGGTGAAGCCTGCTTGTAGCTTTCGAGAATCTCAGTGCGGTGGGGAATCGCAGCCACCCGCATTCCAGCTTCCCGTTGTGTCCTAATGAACCTCTCCAGACGCTTCCAGAAGCTTGGGGTCGCTGCTGACCAGCGCTGACCCGGGGAAGGGAAGGTCGTGGGCCGCCGCCAGCCATGCGTCCAGGCTTCTGCGTGCATGCGAGGCTATTGGGATCTGCAGCTGAGCGGCTAGCCATGAATGAAGGCTCGCTGTCCAACCGGGCACGCACCGACAGCTCAACATGTTCCTGAGTTGAGCGTTACATCGCGTATCCTCGCATGGTGGAGGGTGTGAGCTCGAGTGTCAACATCGGTCGCCATTGCAGGCCAGGTCTCTACTGGAGAGGTCGGTAGAATATGGTCGACGACTCCAAACAGCCAAAATTGAGATTTGTGATGCGAAGATGCGGATCTCAAGGTCATAGATGCGACGGTATGTTGATGGCTGTGCTTTGAGAGACGAGAGGAGGAAAGAGGATACCAGAACCTTGGAGGCTGACGAGCAGGCCGGCCGAGGTGCGAGGCTGTGGAGCCGTAGTCGGCAGTGCCGTTGTTCCTGGCTCCTGACTCGTTCGGCACGAAGCGAAGTGGGGTATAACCTTATCGGGGCCTGAAGGGCACTCACCAGCCGACAATGGAGAAGGGAAGGCGCACTCGGGGACAATACGGGGTGGTCAGTGCGCATGAGGGACTCGCTCATCAAGCATTTCCGACCGAGTTTGCAGCCTTATCTCATGGGCTGTGCTCCGCACTTGTGCGCTTTCCACCGTCAGGCGGGGCTGGCTGCCGAGACGGACTTCACGAGTTGCTAGGTTTGATGTGGAAGGAGGTTGCTGTGTGGATGCTGTATTGAGTGATGGCATCAACACGTGCGCTGCGCCCGAAATGCAGCTCTGGCTTGGCGACTGTCCAGTGTCGGTCGTTCGGTCGGTCGGCCGGAGGGGGCGATTTTGCCGCTCAAGCTCTACACCTTGGGCTGTCTCGATTTCTTCTTTTTCCTGTCTATGCATTTTGAATTTCATCTCTCTTTCAGACCCCAGCCACCAGGATGCCAGGCCACGCTCAAACCTGCTGGACCTCTTGCACCTCTTGAACGACCTTCACTTCTGGCCCTTCTATCTTCTTGACCTTGCGCCCCTCCCACCACGACATCAGACCTGCCGCCATGGCAACGCCGCAGCCCAGCGCGATGAACGTGCCCGTCGCCCAAGACTGTGATCGAGAAGGTCAGCATGTTGTGGTCCCGGGGCGCTTGGCACGGGTTTGTCACTCACCGGGCGGTCGAACCGATTGTATCCCCACATGAAGTAGCACAGCACAGCCTGCAGAAACGTGTTGAGCACCATCATCCAGATGGTGAACCCGAGCTTCCAGATGGCCGTCGGCGGCGCCCTCCTCCCCGTGAACGTGGTAGCCATGTCAGAGGAATCCTCGCCCACGACGATGTCGTCGTCTCCGCCCTCGACCGCCCACGCCGGCGGCCGGAACCAAGCCTTGTTCTGGTCTGCCAGCTTCTTCATGGCCTTGCGCTGCTTCAAGTGGACGGCTCTGATGAAGCGATACAGGTCGCGGAACCGCCAAGGCGCCAGGCCAAAACCCGTCACGCAGAACAGTGCGTTGAGGATCTGGCTGCAGATCTCGAGCCAGATCTTTCGTGGCGAGTTGTCGGCGTAGGCGGAGGGATGGTTCATCGCGGGGGCTGCATTGAGCAGGAGGAAGAAGAGCATGGCACCCCACGCCTGTGCATCGTCAGCGGAGTTCTGTCGTGGCCGGAAGGAGGGCTCAGGAGATACGTACCACAATGTTCAGGCCGTAGATGGTGATGACAAAGCCCGACGGCGTGATGAAGAACTTCCAGAAGGCCTTGAGTCCGTTCATGATGGTCGGCCCCCATTTCGCCTTTTCCTCGGTCGTGCGCGTCTCGTACAGGCTCTTGCGTCTTTTGAGATCCTGGCGCGGCGGCTCGGGGGCATCCTGGGTGCTGGTGATCTCTCCGGGGGGGTCTGGTGCGCCGCCGGCTCTGGTGACGTCGTCCCTGCCCCGGGCGTCCAAGGGGTCTACCTCGGGGACGGGTTCAGGGCTGGCCGATGACACGGCCCCAAAGCCGGATGGACGTCTGGTGACCCAGCTGCTGACCAGGGCGAGCTCGCCATCGGGCTCCTCGCGCGCGACACGGGTCGAGTGACCCTGGGCGTTGAAGGCGATGTGGTCGCCGCCGAGCTCAGGGTCGCGCAGCTCGGTGAGATTCGGGGCCTGGGCGATTGCGGTGCCCGTGGCCTGCCACATGCCCAGCTGGGGGTTCGCATTGATCAATGAGATGGATGCACCGCGCACCCGACCGACGAAGGTTCGATTGCCAGTGGCGGATCGCTCGGGTGGGCCGGGACGCCCGGGATTCAAGGTCGCGGTTGGGCTGGTCTGGGGGGCCGCGGGTTGCGGCATTGTGGGATCCCGTGGACTTCCCATTGTGTCTGGCTTCGGAGGTTGACGGGAGGGCAGACAGGCCGAAAGTGTGCGCGAGGGGCGGCGGCGGAGGGAAGGGGGACTTGCAATGTTCAAGTAGGTAGGCAGGGTCTGTCGTCTTCGGCCGTTGCATGACTTGCCGTCGCGCGTTCCAGTCTCCGTCCCAACCCAGGCCCAAAGGTGTCCTACTTATGATCCAGTCGCGGTTCCAGAAGGTCGGGGCCCCGGGGCGCCCATGCGCCCGCATCCGTCAAGCTTTTGCGGAAGGGACGTAGGGGCGGACGACGCTTGCGCTTTCTTGCCGCCGCCCGTTGGGGTGCACTTGCTCTCGCACTACAAGCACTTAGTTCACAGCTTCAGTGGGTACCTGGCAAGTGCCCCTGCCCCTCTGTGGGCTCTGCCTGTGCTCTTGCCGCTTGCTTACTGAGGGCCCAGGCGCTCTTTCCAGGGTCCCAGTGGGTTCAGAGTGACTCGGGAATGCCGTAATTAACGCGTTGCGACGTCATGTCAGCAGCACCCATTTGCTGAGGTGCCGTTTGCCCCCCTCCCTCCCCCCGGTGCCCGAAAGATGCACATCCAAGCTATCGACGGATGCGGTTTGGATGCAAACCTTGGTCGGTCTGTTCGGACGCGGACGCGGACATTCGGCGAGTCGGATTACTTTTCTGCGGTGGTCCGCTCTCACTGCGAGGAGATGATTGATGACCTCTCTTTTCGTTTGGCCCTTTCAGCTCGAAGCACCTCGCCGTCGGCATTAACCCATCACCACCCCTTCACTCCGTCGGGCTAAACCCACACAACCTTCATCTCCGTCCACCATCAAGATAACATCGACGGCATCCTACCGACGGCATTGACAAGCGGCTGCAGTACTGGCAGCAAACATACGCACCGGAACCTCGGCCGGCGCATCGCCATGGCTCTCAAACGCATCTCCTCCAAGGGCCTCGGCCACATCGCCCTGGACGACTCCGACGATCAGCCCGCCAGCTCCAGCAACGTCGGCAATGACGGGCGCGTCAAGGTTCAGTTTCACGCGAGCCCTCAGAAGCTGGCGGGATGGGTTCGCCAGTTCCACGGCGCTTTTTGCGACCGCCCACAGCCGAGGCAACCTCCCAAGGTTCGAAAGGGGAGCTACATTCCCCTGGACGACGACGAAGCTGCCACCCCTCCATTGCGGCTGAACATCGCCATCCACATCGTCGGGTCCCGTGGCGACGTCCAGCCTTTCATTCCCATCGCCCAGCTGTTGATGGCGCCGCCCTATGGCCATCGCGTGCGCATCTGCACCCACCCCGTCTTCAAGGACTTTGTCGAGTCCAACGGCGTCGAGTTCTTCAGCATTGGAGGCGACCCAGAAGCTCTCATGGCCTACATGGTGAAGAACCCAGGTCTGCTACCCAGCCGTGAGAGCGTCAAGGCCGGCGACATCAGCAAGAGGCGAGCCGAAATGACTGAGATCATCAACGGCGGCTGGCGCAGCTGCATCGAGGCAGGCAACGGCTTGACCAAGCAGCCAATTAAGGCTGCCAACGTACCCGACCCCGACGACCTCTTCATCGCCGACGCCATCATTGCCAATCCGCCGTCCATGGCCCACATTCACTGTGCGGAGAAGCTCGGCATCCCGCTGCACATGGTCTTCACCATGCCGTGGTCGCCTACCGAGGCCTTCCATCACCCGCTGGCTGCCATGAACTACGGCGATGCCGATGCCAGCTCCGCCAATTATCTATCCTTTATGGTCATGGAGCTTTTGACGTGGCAGGGGTAAGTGTAGATCCCGCCGTAAGTCTTGTGGCCGTGTGCTGACCGTGGTAGTCTCGGCGACATCATCAACAAGTTCCGCATGCAGGTCCTGCATCTCGATCCCATCAGCCCCATGTGGGGATGCAACATCCTACCGCGCCATCGCGTTCCCTTTACCTACCTATGGTCTGAGACCCTGATCCCCAGGCCTGCCGACTGGGATGCCCATATCAAGATCACTGGCTTCTCCTTCCTACCGATGGCGAGCTCATACACGCCACCGGAGGACCTGGCAGCATTTCTAAAAGAGGGACCAGCGCCCGTTTACATTGGCTTCGGCTCAATCGTTGTCGATGACCCCCAGGGTCTGACGCGACTCATCTTCGAGGCCGTCCGGCAAGCAGGCGTCCGCGCCATCGTGTCCAAGGGCTGGGGTGGTGTTGGCGTCGGAGACGTGCCGCCCAATATTTATCTTATTGGCAACTGCCCTCACGACTGGCTTTTCCAGCGCGTCTCTGCCGTCGTCCACCACGGCGGTGCCGGCACCACAGCTGCTGGAATTGCGGCTGGCCGGCCCACCGTTGTCGTACCCTTCTTTGGCGACCAGCCATTCTGGGGGCAAATGATCGCGCGTGCCGGCGCTGGTCCCACGCCTGTGCCGTTCAAGAGCATGACGGCAGAATCTCTGGCCGCCAGCATCACCTTTGCGCTGCAGCCGGATGTCCAAGTGGCTGCCCATGCCATGGCTGAGCATATCGAGGAAGAAGACGGAGCGGGCGACACCGCGAGGGACTTTCAGCACCGCCTCAACATCGATACGATGCGGTGTGACCTTTGCCCCGAAAGGATGGCCGTTTGGCGGCACAAGAAGTCGAATTCGCATCTAAGCAGTTTCGCCGTCTGTTGCCTGGTCGATGCAGGGCTCATCCAACCCCACGACTGCAAGCTGTTACGACACAAGCAGTGGTACATCGACGAGGGCGCAGAGCATCCCATTATTGGCGTCGTTGCAGCCGCCGCGGGCTTCTTCACAGCTCTCGGCGTGGCCACTACTGACTATTCGCGGCGTCTCAAGGAGCGGCCTAACGCGCTGGACCAGAAGGAATCGAAAATTTCAACACCTTTGGCTCCGCCAATAATCACCGCGGGTGCCGAGAAGACGGACGACCATGACTCAACGCCATGCTCTGCGGGAGCCCTGGCTCAGAATGGACAAGCCTACGAGCGCAGGATTACGCAGGCGCATATGGAGGCCGTCGCACACAAGATGGCGACCAAGACATTACGAAAGGATGAACACAAAGAAATGGCTTACCCACGGGCGCCGACCTCCCACGAGAAGCGAAAGGCGAGCTGGGCTGCTCGAGAGCAAGGCAAATATGGCCGTGCCTTCTTCGTCACGCGCGCAACGGGTCGATATGCCGCCAACGTGACCAAGATTGGACTTAAGGCCCCCGTGGCCCTCATGTACAACATTGCCAACGGTTGCCACAATTACCCGTCATACGGCAACACTGGCATCGCGGTCAGACCACGGGATCCGATCACCGGGTTTGGCACCGGCCTCAAGGCGGCAGGCAAGGGATTTACCTTGGGTTTGTGGGATGCCTTCAGCGGTGTCGTCTTGTGGCCGTATCGCGGCGCGAGGGACGGTGGAGGGGTGGGAACGCTGAAAGGCATCTACCAGGGAGGCCGTGGCTTTACCTACAATATTGCGTCAGGTATGCTTCTCTTTGTTCCTTGTTCGTGTACTGAAGTTTCAGAACCATGCTAATTCCCTCGCAGCCATTTTCAGTTTGCCTGGGTACACGATGAAGGGCATTGAGAAGGAGTGCTCGAAGCGCCATCTAACTAAGTTCAAGGCGGAGTTCCTGCTTATTAGAATGAGGCAAGGTATAGAAGACTTTGTCAGGGCCACGCCGGAAGAAAGGGATGAGGCCGTGGCTCAGTGGAAGAGGATACGAGCAATGTAGACGGCGCCGACCCGCTTTGCAACAGTAATTTAATAGACCGCGAGATACCCCTCTACCGCTGCTTATTCCTGGGGTGGTGACAGACAGTGGACTGCATACCGGTCTTGTAGTACGCGCGTTTTACCGACATGCAGACTTCGGTATAGATTGATGACTCGGCATGCCACAAAGCTGGCAGTGCGAGTACATCGTGTTCGAATCTCGTGTAAGGTTTCCAGAGCATCTCGTCCTTGAGAGGACGTTGATGGCGTCCGTGACCTGCTTGTACAGCGTGCTCCCGGTCGCGCATGCCCGGGTATTTCTCGAACATGTACTCCCACTGGATCTCTTCCCAGCTGGACGGCGCGAGCAGGACCTAATTCGTCTTTCTGATCTCCCAGATGGTCGCATCCAGGTGGTTCAGCGCGTGCATGTAGATGTGGCCACGCTTCCTGCTGCGTCGACGCCATGCAGGAGCCGCTGAGGGCGAGCAGCGGTAGCGCTACGAGTATCGTGAAGAGCTTCATCTCGGGTGTCTGGTATGCTGGTCAATGCGCTCGAAGGGAGAAGGTATGAACCTGAGGGGCACTCGTCGTAGTTGTCAGCCACAGTGGATGATCGGAACCGGCGAGACCATACAGGACGATGCCCGCGGTAGCCCAACAGTAGGGAAGGGAATGGGCGGGTGTGGCAAAGACGGTCACGCTCTTCTCCTTCCCCGGCTGGCAATGTCCGCTCCGCAAGGCCAAGAAAAGCGCGGTGAGCGCTCGCATGATGGATAAGGGCAACAGTAAAGTAATGGCCTGGCAAAGCTGCTGAGAGGCCTTTTACGCGCGCAGCACCGACTGGTCGTTCGGAAAAGGTTCTCAGCTGAAACGCCCATGCAACAATGCGTCCCCGCGCCGCTCGTCTACCAGGTCCCGGCCAAGCTCCTGGGATATTGGAGTCCCATGATGATTGAAGGGGCCAGAGGCTGATGAACTTGTCGCTCGTCGCGCGGCTTAAGGGGGGCCGAATTGATGCCAATTATCTGATGTCGATTGGACGGTGGTATCTCTGATTGAGGTAGCTTGAAGAGTTCGAGGAACCCTTGACTAAGGTATGGACACCACACAACGCAGTCAATCTGACGCCAATCACATTCTCACCATGAGATCTCCCCTTACTCTCACAGCGCTGTGCTGGCGTCATGCTTCAAGGTCGTGGCGAAGGCGGCGTTTGCCCCTTTTGTCGCCGGTCATCAACTGGCATCTTTGGATGGCTCGGCTCAAGCCTCCTCTTCTCCTTCGACTACGCTGGCAATGGACCGTGACCCAGGGAAGAAGTACTACAGTTCTTCAACACTTAACGCATGACCATCGCCGGTCACAAGCACGGCGGCGCCTAGTCCCTGGTGTCGAAGTTTGAGAGGCCCGGACTACTGGAAGGACGTCGACAAGGGGGCCAACTATTTGTTAATGCCCCTTTCCGAAATTGCCCAGGCCAACCCAAGGTCGCCTTCGATACGGGACTACTGATAAAGTCATGACCAAGTGGCTGTCTTGTGTCTGCAGCGACATGTGGCGGGGTTTTTCTCGGATTGCCTGCGGCAAAAAGGCTGGCCAGGAAGTATGGAGGCGTCGTCTAGGTCCAACAGACAGAGCGTAAACAAAATTTCTGCCGTCTGTTTGCGCCTCTCTGCGTGAATATCAGTAGAGCTGCTGGGCTGTCAGGCTGAGGGATGTAAAAGAGCTGCGGCCCAGGCCAGCAGTGGGAGGCAGCCTACTACCGTCGTCGATGCGGTGAGACTGAGATGTTTTGTCGCCATCGGCAGGCTTAGGCAGGCTTACCCAAATAAGTCAGCATTGCATAATGGGAGCCACGTCAGCTGGCGATTGATCGGCTTTCGAAAGAACCAGCCGAGCGGTTTGATCTGTACCGACAAGGGGGTCCACGGGCTCCGCGGATGCTTGCCTGTTGATCGCCCAACGGCTTCGATCAGTGGATCATCCGGGGTTTTTTGGGATCGGAGGACATAAGCTGTCAGGTCCACAAGCACGTGGGTTCAATGTGGCAGGGAGCCCAGAGAGGATGAACTGATCATGGGAAAGCGATGCGGCTCACAGCGCGAGGCCAAGCCAGCGTCTAACGTCAGGCAGTCGACTTGACCTCATTCTGCCCACGGCACCGGCATCCGCGTTGTTGACGAGCTACAAAGGTCTCATCGTCTCATCGCGGTCGATCAGCTCATGTCGGCCCTCGGTGTCGTGAGCAGAACCGGCGGCATCCTACTGGACACAAACAATGTCGTCTTGATCGATGTAGAGCGTTGTTCCACCTAATAGAAGCATCCATGACGACACGACTTGGATGGAGCTCGCAATAAACTCTCTCTTAGTCAGGAGACTGCCTTTTTTGGGGGGTTGGCAGTCGCGCCATTGGCTAGTAAACAGGCAGGCCCGACCCATCTGAACCCCTGCCCCTGCCACGTCCCCTACGCTCTGCCTTACCTTGCCTATTCTGTCGTCGTGAGGGGACCTCGCCTAGGGGCAGGCTCAACCCTGAAAGTGTCCCTGTCACAGACCAACGAGCTGCTGCCCTCAATGGAATAGCCACTGCGGTACCTGAATCGGATGTGATGGAACTAGTTGCTGGAACCTGTTCCCTGTAGTTGGGCTAGCACAGCCCCTGGATGCAACACACCGCACCGCCCATACACAACGCGCGCATCGAGAACACGCCATGGCCTGTTGGTCTTGGTTGTCTTGGCCTGGTCATTGACTGGCCTCACGACGCCGAGCCCATCGCCAGGCTGGTGCTGTGATCGTGGCCGAGGCTGGCTGTTGTGCGTACATAAACGCGGGGCTCCCATCCCTCAGCAGACCGACTGCATCTCCGTTCAGAACTACCGCTTCGCACCATCCGCTTCTCCTAAGACTTCATCAGCTTCTTCCAAGACGTTTCTCTCCCACAAAAGCCCCTCTCTTCGAAGCTTCCAACTCTCATCATGAAGTCCTACGCCCTTCTCCCTCTTGCCCTGTCGGCTCTCGTCGCCGCCCAGGACAGGCCGTCCCTCGCCGAAGCCCTGGCCTCGCAGAACGAGACACTCTCCTCTCTGAGCGGCATGTAACATGGAAAGCATTCTCTTCAGGGCGTGAGGCCTTGCTGACATGTACAGGCCTTCTCGAAAGCCAGCCCGACCTCGTTGAGGCGCTCTCCGGCTTGACCAACATCACCATTCTCGCACCGAGTAACGATGCCCTCAGCGCCCTCCTCAGTGACAGCACTGTCGCCGAACAGGTTGCCTCCGACCCCAGCCTCGTGGCGGCTATCCTGCAGTACCACGTCCTGGCCGGCACCTACCTTGCCGCCGACGTTCCCGACTCGCCCGTCTTCCTCCAGTCCCTGCTGTCCAACGACACGTACGAGCAGGTCTCCGGCGGCCAGGTTGTTGGTGCCGTGGCTGAGGATGACTCGGTCACTTTCTACAGCGCCCTGAAGGCCGAGTCCACCGTTACCCAAGCCGTGAGTGCTTTCCTTGTTCGTTCTACTCAGGATTAACCGCTAACACTGCGTAGGACCTCGAGTTTGCTGGCGGTGTCATCCATATCATTGACAGCGTGCTCGCCATCCCTGCCAATGTTGCCGACACTGCCACCGCGGCCAACTTGACCTCGCTAGTCGCCGCCGTAACCCAGGCCAACCTCGTCGAGACCCTGCTGGAGGCCGAGAACATTACCGTCTTTGCCCCCAACAACGAGGCCTTCTCTGCCCTTGGCTCTCTCGATGACATTAGCGAGGAGGACCTTCAGAGCGTGCTACAGTACCACGTCATTGCCGGGACTGTCGCTTACAGCAGCTCCCTCGAGGAGGGCTCTGTCGAGACCCTCTCTGGCGAGACCGTTGATATCTCGATCCGTGACGGTAATGTCTACGTCAATGACGCCCAGGTCGTCCTTGCCGATGTCCTGATCTCGAACGGCGTTGTCCACGTCATCGATAGGTGGGTTGTCCTGATCATTCTATGCAATCTCCTTACTGATAACTCTGCAGCGTCCTGACCCCCGAGAGCACACCCGCCGAGAGCAGCTCGGCTGTCCCCTCGACCGAGCCCACAACTGTACCCGAGGCTGCGGCTCCCCGTGCCGAGGCTGCTATTGCCATTGGCGCCCTGCTCGGCGGCGCCGCTCTTGCCGTTAACCTGTAAACGCAGTTGACAATGGTCCTTTCCGTTGGAGGGTATGTGGAGGCAGATTGGGTTGTGTGATACTCAATAGGCCTAGGATGTAATTAATTCAGCTGTGTGACGCATGCAGCTGTAGATACCGCGAAATCAGTATTTAATCATTTTTGAAAGATCTTTGATTCGTATATCAGTCGAATGAATGCATGAGTAGGCAATGTATAGACGTTGCTGCGCCGAGGCATGATCTAGCAATGTGAGGCAAGTACGCAGATAGGTTCATTGTGATTTTGGCTTACTTCCAACCTAGCATGACGCTGTTCGAATTGGGAAAACCTGTCACGTCAGAAGGTCATACTATGGGTCTTTAAGGGAAACTCAGATCTCCTTGGACGCCGGTCACATCATTTTCAGATTATCAGTAGGTTCTGTCAACAATGGCTCGTCATTATGTTAATCGGGTGACTGCTGAAGCTCCCGAAAACTACTTCGTCCCTTAATATTGAAGTAGATGGCTTGCTGATCTCAAGACAGCACCATGCAGGCTCCAGCCAGCACTTTGGTAGTTGGGAACGACGGGGGGTTGGGATGCTGGCGGTGGCCATACTCGACTTTGATTGGTCAAGGGGGCTTCCACCAACCAACGGCTGCCTAGAATGGAGGCAGCATGCTTGATCCCCCGTCCTTGGAGGTATATGAAGCCCAATACTCTGCCGTGTCGCAGGTTGCTTCTGATGATCTACATCATCTTCTTGAACAATGCAGCACGCGTTTCTTTACTACTCCAGATTCTCGTCACAGAGTGGCGGATCACGCTTCCTGCCGGAGGGCCTGGCTAGCCTACCGCCATTCGTTCGCGATGAGCCCTTCATCCGCAAGTCGTTCGTTCACGAGGATGCTTCTATCCGGGTACCCCAGCTGGAACGGGACGACATGCTTCAGCCATCGCTTGGCACCCTCGATCGCCTCCCTGTCGAGCTACGGAATATGATCTTGGCACAAATGGACCTCCTCAGCATTTGCCAATTCATGGCGGCGTCGTCAGGCGCAAAAGCTGCGGTCGAGTGCTTCCGCCCTTTCCAGAATCTCATCAAGCACGCCGCTCCCGTGCTCGTAACGCTGGGCAAGATGCGCCTCGCCAAGGTTCACACCATCGAGGCCATCCACGCCGTGCTGACATCCCCGGACTGCTTCGCCTGCGGCCAGCTGGGACCGTTCATCTGCCTCCCAACCTGCGAGCGGGCCTGCGTCGATTGCTTCGACCGGAACATCAGATTTTGGGTACTCACGCCAGCCGAGGCGCGCAAGATCTACTGCCTCAAGATCAAGGACGTGGAACGGCTACCAACAATGTGGACCGTCCCGACCCCCATGCGGCGTACGCTACGCCGGCAGAAGATGGTCAGCGAGAGGCACGCGGCGCAGCTTGCCCTGGACCTCCACGGCGCCGACGAGGATCCCCAGCTCCACGGCCGGTCGTGGGCCGCGGTGGCGGAGGGCAGTGAGCTCCTAGAGTGGTACTATGACGACAAAGGACCCGTGGCTCCGGACCGCCGGCCCCCCCGATCCAAGACGTGGGGGCTTGGCTTCATGCGCATGCCCTACCTGGGTGCCGGCGTGCCTGTCGAGCACATGTACTGGTGCGAGGGGTGCATGGCGCATACGTACAGCTCGGGCTATGAGCACGGCGAGCCATACAATCACGCCGAGTCGGTGTACACGCATTTTCGGCAACAGAACAGCAGCGCGAGGGACGTCGAGCTGAGACAGAGGAACGCCTTCACAGCCTGGCCCATGGCGAAGCTGCTCGAACACATACCAGTTTGTCCTGGTATAACGTGGCTGAAGAAGCAGATGCTCCTGTAGCGAGGTCTTTGCGGGCAAATCGCGCGGTAGGAGAAAGTACAAGCGAGGATGAGGTCTTGTATCAAGATCGGCTGGTCCCAGTCCTGAATTGACATGGGACGATCTCAAGAACCTCCAAAGAGCGCCGCTTCATCCGTGCCCTGCTTCCGACAGCCGGACCTGACATGGCTGATGAAGCTTGAAAGTAGCCCAAAAAGCGTTATCGCACGGCGTCTTCACTCGTCGTGGACCCTAACTATGGCGTGATCCAGGGGCCGTGATGCAGCAGCACGAGTTCAATCAATTGCTGTCCAATGGCACCTGCATCATTGATTAATCGCACCTTTAGGCTTGCAATGACAGAACCCCAATCCCGGGTCAATCGCCCCAGACGAGCTTAGCACGGCACTGTTCTGCAGCACGCGAGGATCACGAACACCCGCCACTCGGTCATTTCGGCATGGACTGCCCCGACGGCGATCCCCTCGTTCTTGCTCTTGTTTCGGGGCTCGGCCGCTTCGTTGCTCTTGCCCAGACATGCGTGGCTTGAGGTAGGCGGATATAAAGGCAGCGAGCAGCACATACACCTTGGCAAGAGCTTGATCCCACCGCTCCTGCTTGGCATCACCGGCACTCGATCGCACCTGCCTCTTGTCAATTGACCACGATGAAGACCTCCTCCCTCCTCTGGGCGATGGCCCTCGTCGTCCCCGCCATGGCCGAGAAGCTCCTCTACAGCAACCCGCTCAACGCAACGTCGGACGTGGCGACGTGGGTGCCCGAGGGCCCCGTCAACGCGACGGCCGTCGACGGCGTGCTCGAGCTCTCGGGCGGAGGCACCATCGACGAGCACTTCGTCTTTTGGGTGCCCGAGGTCTTCCCCGACCGCATCCGCATCACCTGGGAGTTCTCCCCCGTAAACGAGCCGGGCCTGGCCATCTTCTTCTTCGGCGCCGCGTCGGTCGCCGGCGGCAGCATCTTCGACAAGGGCCTCAAGCCGCGCAACGGCCAGTACCCGCAGTACCACTCGAGCGACATCCGCACGCTGCACGCATCGTACTTCCGCCGCCGCTGGCCCGAGGAGCGTGCCTTCCACGTCGCCAACCTGCGCAAGTCGCCCGGCTTCCACCTCGTCTCCCAGGGCGCCGACCCCTTGCCCCCCGTCGTCGATGCCGCGGGAGCCTTCTACCGCATCACCGTCATCAAGGACAAGCGCGACGTCCAGTTCCTCGTCAACGACCTGCCGATCTTCTCCTTCCGGGACGACAAGTCGACGGGCCCCGTCGTCCGCGAGGGCCGCATCGGCTTCCGGCAGATGTCGCCGCTGGTGGCCAGGTACAGGAACCTCGAGGTGTGGAAGCTGTAGGCGGGGAAGGTCGAGCTTGGGAAAGACTGTCGAGCGCTGGATTGGGGATGAGGAGGCAACGTGGGAGGGAGGTCAACAATTTGCCATCGTGACCGTGATGGACACCGGCTGAGAGGACAGTGGCCGGCTGGTGGCCTGGGGGAGCAAAGTCGAGAAGGAGCAAAAGAATTGTCAGCCCGACCAATGCAACAGAGATTTCGTTCCCAACGCCGTCACCAACGCAGCCCGTCTATTTTCCGATACCGTTGCCATGCTCCCAACGCGACAGGCGCCTCCATGCCAACAAAAATATCTCAGCGGCGCAGCACGAAGGCCCCGGTAAAAAGAGATGGGGGAGGGCATGGCACGGCTAGTTCTATTCTCGGCCCCCTGAACCTGCTGACCACCCCATGTCGGACAGCGAACGTGTAGTCGATCTTGGCGCCAACGCCAAGCTCGCTTCGCAGGCCTCAAAGCTCCCCTGGCTGCCCCGCGGCCGCCTCCGAGGCTTTCCCCAGGCATTCTTCGGTCAGTCGGGCCCTTGAGACGAGCAGTACCCGACGAAGAAGGGTTTGGCGCTGTCCTGTTGGGAGACGTTTGATTGCGACGCTCGGTCTCTCGATCCTCTGCGTTTCGGTTTGTGGTACCGACTAATCTCAAGCTGCCCAAAGTTCCAACAAGAATGATCGGGTCGGACGGCCGGGCCGCCAACGTAGGTCGACGGCCAGTCTTGATGATGTCAAATGCTGGTCTCGCTGCTGTCAACTGCCAATCTCGTCGTACAGCCCTACGGTCTCGTCGCTTGTGCCTGGCAGTGGGCTCAGTGTGGATGCTCAGGACTTGATGGGCTTTTTCTGGTTCGCTCCTCATCCCGAGCTTGCCTGCCAAGTCGAAGGAACACCATCGCTTCAGATGTTCCAAATGAGACCCATTATTCGGGCAGCTGCGGAGACCCCAGGGCACTGGATTCACGAGCGCGCCTTGCTTCGCGGGGCATGATCTCGACGTTGTCCTCGATGAATACATACCCTGATGTTACTCGCGTCCTGAATCTTGAATGCTTGGTCTCAGCATCTTCCTGTCTTCCGAAAATGGCCAGGGCACCGTCGAGCGCGTTGGGCCCGTGTGTACTGGGTGCCATTGCACTGCACTGCAGCCGGGGGCGGAGACGTCGATGTGCGATCCTTCGGGCCATTTCTGTCGTGGCGGATGGCCTTGGCAGGGAAGCTCGGCTGATCAGCCCACTCTGGTTGCGGCCCCCAGCCAAGCTCGGCAAGGCAGGACAAGGCTCATTTGACTCATTTGCCGCTTTCTACCGTTACTGGACTCGGTCAACAGACTTCCTCAACGGGGCCTTCATGCTGTTGGTCGGTTGCCCCCCTCACCCCCCTGCAGGCCACAAGACTGAGTGAGGCCACAGCGATCGAGACGTGCGGCGCAGCATGCGCTGGTTCTATATAAGTCAACATGGTGGCTCACTGATCGTGATATTGAAAGCTCCTCATCTTACGCCGATTAAGCCAGTCTGCCATCTAGTTGACCACTCATCATCCATCATCAACCATCAATCATCAGTCATTCACACAACCAATCAACACCATGCTCTCCCAAGCCGTTCTCCTCGTGGCCCTTGCGGCCACCTCCGTCTCGGCGGACGTTAAGCTCGTCCAGGCCGTTCGCATTATCGAGAACATCAAAATTCAAAGCACCACCACTCCCAGCAACGTCCTTCTCGCGCGCCAAGACGCCGGTGAGTGCGTCTCGTCGGCGGAAGACTACTACGAATCGGCGCCCACGCCCGCCCCGGACGTCGAAAGCGCGGTGCTCGCGCAGACGGACGACTGCACCTGGACTGTGGACCAGTCCGTGTCAGAGGACCTCATGGAGTACATGACGAAGCTCGCCGAGTGGGCCGTCGGCACGGAGGACGAGCTGGAGAAGATCCTCGACGACTGCGACGACTACCTCCGACTCGACACTGCGGGCCTGTGCTCCCCCGCCGGCACCATCTACTTCACGGGTTCCGCCAATGCGACGACCGGCACTGTGTCGCTGGAGACGGCGCTGGCCGAGATCACGGGCGGCAGCGGCGGCGGCGACGACAACAACGACGGCGACGACAACAGCGGCGACGACAGCGACTCGGCGGGCATTCGCAGCGCGGGACTGTCGGGCCTTGCGGCGGCGGCCGGTCTCCTCGGTGGGGTCTTCCTCCTGTAATGGGAGAACGGGAACGGCGTTAGTGATCATCTGAAAGCGTAGTCGATTTTGGCGAGCAATGTTATGAAGCCACGGGCGGTAATGTGACGAATGGGTCATCCCCATTTCGAGAGCAGGCGATACATAGAATGGAAAAACAAGTACATGCTCCAAAACAAGCTGTCCGCTAGTGAAGAGTGACGAACGTAGCACGGGTCAGCAGACTCCGCAGAGAGTTGGGTGTTGCTGGCCCCCAACCGCGTATATGCAGCACCCCCTGCACATCTTGGCCCCCTGCCAAGTCCTGCACAGCCCTACGAGCAGTGCTTTCTCCGATCATTCGTTCGTTGACTCAGACCGGAGTAGCGTCCTCCTCTTCTGGTTGACGTCGAACAGCATGACGTCGTTGCACACAGCATGCCTTAGTTTTACCAGCAACCAAAGCCAAGTGATCGGCAGCTCCACAAGGCGGCTGGGCTTTTGATCATGGTGCATGGTTCTGGTCAGTTTACGGCATCCAAGACCTGCAGTCGAATGCATGTTTTGGTCAAAAGCTTGTCTGACATGTGATGTTGGCCGCCGCCGCCACCAACATCTGACTGCATGCTCGTCGGTGCCGATATGAAACCAGTGGCGAGCATAACCAGGACCATCGCGATCATGGCCGGCCATCTGCGCTTCGACGCTTACTAGTTGGCGTACACGGCAAGCTTCACTCGTCAGGAAGCCGGGCCAAGCCTGCCCTCGAAACACTCGACTCGTATCTCGAAGCCTCAGACCGAAAGGTCCAGCGCTCCTGCGCTCCTCAGCGCTGAGCTCGGTCTCAAGACGTCGTACGCAACATTAACCCTTTTACGAGCCGCGATGGCACTGAGCTACAACCCCACAGCTTTGTAAGCGAGGCCGTCCTCGCCTCCGAGGCGCCCACGACAACAGATCTCTTGTCTGCGGCAGCGGCATGGTCAGCGCCAGCTTCGACGCCTTCGCAGGGGCGGACGTTGCAGAGATTCTGAGGTGCTCGTGTGTCTTAGTTAATGTTAATGCAAGCATGGCGCTGGACCAAGTTGTGTCACATGAACATCTTCACCATCTTGAATGCCACCAAATATTGAGATCCGAAATTCAAACTCGTATTATGGCTGAGCGGAGTTCCGTACTGAGTAAAGTACACCGTCTGGTGTAGACATCATGGTATATCATGCCCCGTAGAAAACACAGCGGTATGTGCACCACTCATATCGTCCGGCATGACCACCCTCGCATCTCAAGACGAGGGCCTAAATCAAGGGGTCAACTGAACTTGCCACCGTGTTCGAGGAAACGCGTAATCTCACAGAGGCTCAACAGGTAGACAAGAGCCCTTGCAAAGCTCCGCGTCTGGACGTCAAACTAGGCAGAAATATCAAACATCGAGTCAATATCAAGACGCGTCACAGAGCAGATGACACAAGTCACACATTTAACAATTCAGGCAACTTCATTCCATTTTCGAGTACGTCCCGAAGGGGAAGCCTATGGAAATAAACCCCCGTTGCCAAATCGCGTCAATGTCTGTACCAGCCGATGGCTCAAGGCCATCAAGAGAGCTCGCAGCTCATTACCTTCCTTCCAATATCGATCCAACCCGTGTAACACCCAAAGGACTCGCAGCAAATGTTGCAAGCGAAGGATGAGAGCAGGTCGTGACGTGATTAGAAGAGGGTGCTGAAAACGAGGCCGGCGACGAAGAGGCGGCCAAGAGTGATATACGAGTGGCCGGAGCCGCTCTCCGTGATGTCCTCGGTGGGAACAGAGGTGGTCTCCGAGACGATGGTCGAGTGGACGGGCTCGGTGGAAGTATCGATCTCGGTGGAGGAAGAAACCTCAGGAGAGGAGGTGACCTCGATGGTCGGAGTATCGACGACGACCTGCTCGGTGGTGGTGGCCGGGATAGTGATGGTTTCGCACGAGGTGGTGGTCATGACAACGGGGACGCAAACGCTCGAGACAAGAGCTAATGATGAACACATGTCAGAAACGGCTACAAGATGGGAGGGAAGGAGGGGAACTTGCCGTCAATGGCGATGGTACCGGTGGTGGGATCGGCATCGACACCGATGGTAGTGAGCTCAAGACCTTGGTAGTCTGAAAATCGTCAGCATAGGAAGGTCAGATAGGGTTAGTGGAGGACTTACTGATCTTGTCATCAAAGCCATGGGCGGCCTTGAAGACAGTGGCGAGGATGGTCATCTTGACGATGGAAGACATGATGATGATGTGGTGCTGGAGGGCGGAAGGCGGAAGTGTCAGGATCAGACGGAGGGGGACGGAGCTTGGGTAGATGGGACGGAGGGATGTAAAAAGCAAGTGACTTACAGAATAGTGAGAGGGTTGAAAGTGTGTGGAAGTGGTAGTGGGCTGGGAGATGAAGGTTTGCTGAAAGCGAGCTTTGTGCAGCCGAAAGTTGGTGTTGTTGGTGATGCAGGAAGAGAGAGAGCAACTCTCGAAAGGCCTCACTTTATAGTTTGCCGGCTTTGAGGGCGAGAACGCAATCAGCCGTGGCTCAATGTGGATCCGCACTGTTCTGCCACTCTTCACCATACTAGATTGGGCGAGGTGCCAAAAAGGGGGACAGTGCGGGTACCTTCTCGCACATGAAGCTATCGTGCGATTGGTCACGATTCGTAGGTCGCCTGGTCGCCATTAGCCCAAAGCTCCATTCTATTGGAGCAGCAGCAATCAGCAACCCTGGATTTCGAGGGGTCGCCCCGAGCTCGAGTCTGGAGCTTTTCTCTTTAACACACCAACCTCGTGTGGCCCAGGTAAAGATGCCAGCATTGCTACCAAGACGACAGTACCAGCCCCTTCATATGACTATACGATAGGATGTTTCTGGTAGTAAGAAGCTCATAAACATCAACATCACTGGTCATACAACTGTGAGTACTGGTCGGCCGTTGGCAGTCGGGGTCTGATCTGGCCTTCAAGAGGAGGCTCCTCAAGGCAAGATTGCAGCCGAACGTTTCTTGTTCATCTTATCAAACAGCAGCCAACAATACGCTACGAGGAAATCTCAGCAGAATAGCTACGTCCTGAAGAATCGTACGTCAGAACGCAAGCTGGAGGATTTCACTGACGCAGTCTCGGACAGGCGAACAGCTGGAAACAGCTGCAGACTCTTTGCAATCTGAAACCCTAACGCTAAGACGCAGACACGATTCGAAACCGCTGTGTCGCTGTCACGATGGCGAACTCAAAACTATACAACATACATCCTCGACAAAAAAGACAAGAGTAGATGAGAAAGTTCATCAGCGGAGTCAATTTCTCTCCACTCGGCCGTGGACAGCGGTTTCTCCGGTCTTGCCCTACCTCTGAATATATCAGATCCAACTGGATGGAGTTCGATGCTTGTCCTCATACTCTTCCCATTTTGTAGCAGATAGTTCGGCAAGCTCTATGGCAAGTTACCGAGATGGGCAGACGATCAAGAGATGCCTCTTAGGAAAGCGAACACATCGCAAAAAGAGCCTGGGAAAGGAGAATAAGAAACATGTGGAGGCCTTTCATCAATCACAAAGCAGGACCCAAGCTCTGAGAAACCGCATGAGGCCTCCTGCGCCGCCTTAGATCCGTCAATCACGCCCACAGGACGACTGTAGATGCCAAATCTTTGAGCGCCGCGGGATGGCTCCGGCTTTGCAACCGAACAAAACCAAGCACCATCAGAGTGACCAGAAACTTCATTAGATCACAAAAATGCAAGGCCGGTTTCCTCGGTCGTAGTACTATTTGACAGGCGGGGTAGGGGGTCTGGGGGACTTACGTGAATGTGGTCGTGATGTTGGCGGGCGCCAGAGGTAAATGTCAAAAAGTTTGAAGGAGCATAATGCGTTCGGTCGCAGGCTAGGAAAGAGCAAGTTAACATGCTGATGGCAAACCAGATACGGTGGGGGTTGAATCAGTCTACGTAGGTCGACATTGCAGGGTGGCGCCAACCCGGAACACAACCGACTGATGAGGTTTGAGCAACTTGACCGAGTTCTCATCACATAATGACAGCGTCGATACCTCGGAGGATCTTGGGAAACACACGCAAATAGAGACATATAAACCCTTGAATTCGAAGACAACTTTTAAAAATAGATGAATAACAAGCCGCGAATCTAGACGCGTCTTTTAGCCAAGTCCATCCAAACAGACCAAGCCTCGAGCGCGGAGCTCCCAGAGTCTCCACAGGAAAAAGGAATAATCAAACAAGCTATGGTATCAGTGCTCCTCATATTGCCCCGTCCAGGCCGATCCACGGCATCCTCTCCCAATCCGAGCCCAACCCTACCCGATTCCTATGAGAACAACCAAAGAGTTATAACGACATGCGCTGAACGCGACAAACAGAAGACGTGCAACAGAGGATAGTAATCGATGGAACAGCGCAAGAAAAAAGCAATGTCGGCAGCAAGAGCGACCTCAGAGAATCCCGGCAAGTACTGCCATGACGCCACAATAGACGCCCATACACATAACGCAATCCTGCGTCCCGCCAATACCGACGAGTCCGTTGGCACCCATACGCAGGACGCCCACCTGTAGAAGTGCAGCAACCAGCCCGCCTGCGACAATTGTCACGACTGCCATGCGCCCGATATAGCCCGGTATCACGATAAAGCACAATATTGGCAGCAGGAATGCCGCAGCAACAGTCGCAACGAGCTGTGGCATCATCAAGGGCGAACTCCGACAGCTCGTGTCGTGGGTATACGCGGCCCTGGTGGACCGGCAGCTGTCCAGGTCGGACATGGGGCTGTTGGGCGTTGGCGGGAAGTTCATGGCGCGGGGCATGGGTGTCATGAGATCTTCAGTTGAGAAGTCGTGGACGTGACTAGGATTGGGTGGTCTGGCGACGGAGACAAGATCGTATTCTGGGTCGAGGAAGCGGGTCTCAGACTCGACGATAGGCTGCTGGGTTGCGAGGTAGCCACGGTAGTGGTCAATATCCGCCGGGGTGGGAGAGGTAAGGGCCTGGGTTTCCTTGAAAGACGCGAGAGTTTTGTCTTATAGCGTTAGCCTATAGCCCGAGAAATGCGGCGAATCCGACCTACTGTAGAGATCAAGCTTGAACCCGATCTTCCCCAAGAGGTCCATTTTCCACCACTGGAGATCGGCAGATGATGCCGATTCTTGGCGCCTTGAGGCAGGGAGAAAGCATTGCGGGAGTTGGCGAGCTTGCGTGTCAGCGGCGTCTAGCTGTCGGAGGCTCTCCTCGAGCTCGGCCAGCTCATCCTGCAAATGTAACAATAGCCGGTGGTTAAGGAACTCGAAACGGCGATACATTGGCCTGATGATGGGCCCCCCCATGCTGTTCGACGATAACTTGGTGGCCAGAAGCTCGTAGCCCGTCATGGGCATCTGCTCTACTCGCCCATGCTGCACATGATCGTACGAGGCGGAGGCGAATTGCGGCTGTATGATCTCCGGTGGGATCTGGGGAGGATGGTTCGTGTGCATGAACGGCTTGCCTGGACCGGTGGTCCATGGTGGCGGCGGCTGCTGCTGCTGGAAAGAAGAAACAATTGGCGTTGCCCCATTTGATGACATGGCCTTGGACCAGTCCTCATTGACGCTGCGGTCCGGGCTGCTGTGTGTACCGTCTGTCTCATGGCCGCGCCCCGGGTCCGAGAAAACATCGCTGTGGGTGCTGCCTGCCGCCGACGATGAGGTGCTCCTCGCGGGCGATCCACGACTTGGTATATCGGCCAACCGCCACGGAGGCATGTCTCCTGGCGTTCGCTGTGCCGCGTGTCGCGCGAAGGGGGGCGAGTCGGGCTGGAGATAGCTCATGACGTCAGGCCGCTGGTGAGCTTCAGGAAAATGGTCGGGCTGTCTGTCGCGAGGTCGGAATTTCTGTTTGTATATCTCGCGGTCTCTGTCACCGTTTCGACGGTTGCTAGCGGAGCGTTGGGTGATGGTCGAGCCGCTGCCACTGGAGCTCCCGGAGCCGTTGGTCTTGGTGGTGACAGCAGTGACGTCTGTAAGGGTGGACATGGAGGGAGAGGGGGGTCTTTGGACCGTATCATTAGTCTTTGTCTGGGGGGTAACCTCATCTGATGTCGGCGTCGATGAAGAGAACAGACGGTCAGGCGACTTAGTACGAGAGGAGGCTTGGTCCTCGACTGGGACAGAGGTAGTCCTGCGCACCGTGGCAGTTTGTGATCGACGCCGTGGAGCTTGAGTCGTAGGGTTTGCGCTCGACATGTGGCGTCTTGCATCCGGGTCTTGACCCTGGGTGCCACGGATGGATGCCGAGGCCGGATGGTGCTCGGTGTCACCCGGGGACAGGTCCATCAACGAGTGTGGCTCGCGGCCTCTGCTAGGGTCGGGCGTCTCGGGGATGCTTTCGACGGAGGGAGGCTTGTATTCGGCTGACATGTCGCCTCGGTTGAACAGTAACAGATGAGGTGTTCGCCCAGGGACTGATGGATGATTCGGATGAAGACCAGGCGCAGTCTGATCTCGACGGGTGTTTCCAGATAGATTGAGACGGTGGTGAATAGGCGGAGGGAGAGTATGCTCATTGAGCTCAGCGAGGCAAGGGAAGGCAAAGGACGAGAAATACAAGTATGAGATTAGAACTAAGGTAGGATAGGTCGAGTAAAGCTGGGCAAGGCAGACGAGGTAGAGGCGAATTGAATGATGGTACAGATAGATGGGCGTCGACGGCCGAGATGATCAATCAAGTCAAAGCTCCATAGCAGCGGCTCCGAGGGTATATTTCATGTGGCATCATGTCGAACGGAGAACAGGTTGATCTGGAGAACAAAAGAAGGCGAGGGACTGAGGGGTCAGTCGTCTTTGAGAGGAGAGAGGAGAGGAGGGGGGGACAGCAGCGCATTAAAGGTCATCTGCCGTCAGCCGCGCCATTGCTCGTCGCGTCGGGTGCACCTTGCCTTCCTTCACCACCCTCTTGCCTTGCCTGCCCTTTGCACCTGGCCTGACGCCCGACGCCCATCACCCAGTGGATGTGGACTGGGGGAGGTGCGCCCGGGGCGATGTTTCAGATGGTAGAGCAGGAGGCGTTGGCGTCAGGAGGGCATGGAAGGGGGGCGGAAGACAGGGGGAGGTCGGGGGCAGTTGAGTTCAGCTGGCTGAGTGTGTGAGTGAGCACTGAACATTCCCAGCCTAGGCCTGTTCCCCCGAACCAGTGAACCCAGAGCACTGGTCTGATGGAGCGCTGCCCGGCGTTTGGGTTGAGCCAGCGCATCGTCATTGCGCAGCTCTGGTGGGTCCGGGGTTCTCATAGGCGCCATCATTGCTATTTCGAGGGTGCGCTTATGTCAGCTGAGCTTCACGAGATGGACGTCCAGGTCCAGGCCGGGGGTCTGTCGGACTCGGATGCTCCCGCCCGTGTGATTGACAGCTTGGAGACCATCACAAACTACCGTCCTCTCTCTGGCATTTGCAGAAATTCCATCCACGCTCCCCAGCCTCGAACTCGCCCAGGATCACACGACCCCAGCTGGGAACACAAACCCCAATTCGAGGCCTCAGGCATGGCATAGCGCCCGCCAATCCTGACGACCCGCGCGACCGAATCTGCAACCCGAAGCCGCAACCCCCAACACGACCCAATCACCAGCGCCGCGATCCGGGGCCAATGCTGCGAGGACACATACCTCCCGCGAAGAGTGTGTGCGACATACCTGCTTGAGGCCCTACCTGCCTCCTGCTGCCCATCCGCCCCGCGACATCGAGATCCTGCGGCGTCCACGCCTCGCTCTCACGACTCCCACAAGCTGCCCAGGAAGCCAATACGCACCCGCCATGGCCCGTATACCGACCCGTGAGCTGGGGCGATACTTGCTCCAGGGTCATATATGCCCAAGAGGCTGCATCGCGTCCTCGGTGGCCAAATACAGGATCCAGCACCCGGCTCGCCCCGTCCCGTGGTCACCTGGCCACGGAGAGCCAATACACGGCAGACGCGCCCATACAACAGCGGCCGCCGCTTCTGCCACGAATGCAGCTGTCGCAACACCCAATGTACCTTTGCGGAAAAAGCTCAAGGACGAGGCAAAACAGCTCCGGAAAGACGCCAAGAACCAGAAGCGCAAAGGCACCAACCAGACAGTGGACGGCTGGGAGCTGACCGTCGGCATCGAAATTCACGCTCAGCTCAACACGGCCCGGAAGCTCTTCTCACCAGCCGCCACCTCCTTCAACGACGATCCGAATTCCCACGTGGCCCTTTTTGACGTGTCCACGCCCGGCAGCCAGCCTCACTTTCAGCGGGAGACTCTCATCCCGGCGTTGCGGGCCGCCCTCGCCCTGAACTGTGACATCCAGCCCGTCAGCCGCTTTGATAGGAAGCACTACTTTTGGTGGGACCAGCCGTCGGGCTACCAGATCACGCAGTACTACGAGCCCTTTGCTAGGAATGGTCAAATCACCCTCTTTGCGCGTGACGGCATCGCTCCTGAGGATGGGGAGAGCGTCACTATTGGCATCCAGCAAGTCCAGATGGAGCAGGACACAGCCAAAACGCTTGCGCAGCCCGGTGACACTCACTGGCTGGACTTCAACCGTGTGGGTGTTCCGCTGATTGAGATCATCACAAAGCCTGAGCTTCACCATCCTCGTACAGCGGCCATCTTCGTGCGCAAGATTCAGGCTTTGCTCAACGCTGTCGACGCCTGCGTGTCGGGCATGGAGACGGGTGGCCTCCGAGCCGACGTGAACGTTTCCGTCAGGAGAACGGGGGATGCCTCAACGCCCCTTGGAACCCGGACGGAAATTAAAAACCTCAGCACCATCAAGGCGGTGGAGGATGCCATCATCGCCGAGCGGGATCGCCAGATCCAGGAGCTCGAGGCCGGCGGCGTCATTGCTGGCGAGACGCGGGGCTGGACTCTCGGAACGAAGCAGACGCGCCGGCTGCGTGGCAAGGAAGGTGAAGTTGACTATCGATACATGCCGGATCCGGACCTGGGGCCCCTGATCATCTCCGATGATCTGGTTAAGCACATCAAGGAGTCGGTGATGTACCTGCCGGACGATGAGTTGACCGAGCTTGTTGACGTGTATGGTATCACGGCAAAGGATGCGCTCTCTCTGCTGTCTCTCGACAATGGGGGTCGAATCGAGTACTTTTACAACGTCGTCGAGGACCTCGGGGCTCGTCTGCAGCAGACATCGGAGGAGGAGCTGCACGTCAAGGCGTACGCACCCCTGGCAGCCAATTGGATTCTACACGAGTTTGGACGTCTTTTCGTCGACGAGTCCGAGGGCGAAAGCAGCCCTTTCGAGATGAGCCCCGACGGACAGTGCGCGAAGGTACCGGCTAACTCCCTCGCCGAGCTCCTCTCTCTCCTCCATCAGAAGAAGATCACCGGCAAGGTTGCTAAGGAGCTGCTCACGGCGCTGCACCAGGGGAGTCTCGAGGACGCCGAGAGTATCACGGCCGCCATCGACGCCCATGACCTGTGGTTCCACGAGCTGTCAGGGCAAGAGTACCAGGAGCTGGCCAACGCGGCGGTTGAGGGAGAGGAGAAAGTGCTGCGAGAGTTCAGAGAGAAGAAGGTCTACCCGCAGGGCAAGCTGATGTACCTCGTCGGCAAGATGCTTCGACTGGGGGCTACTGAGCGGATCGATCCGTCGAACGCGGAGAGGGTCATGCGGGCAAAGATTGAGGAGCTGCTCTGATATATCCCATTGTACAAAACTCCACCCAGATAATGTAAACGCCTGTACAACATGTACCTATAGTCAACCAAGACCAGGACCAACACCTGACGCCGACCCCTTCCCGAAATACGCATGCATGTCTTGTCTTAACCGTGCCGATCCCCCTTGGGCGTAACAGCCCCGTGCTTTGCGGCCGCCACATCGAAAGCCCAGCCGTCCCTCTCGCGCAGGAACTTCTCGATCCTCTCCTCCCGGCCCTTACCGGCCGTCTCCCGCCCCTGTCGCCTCATGGCCTCGCTGATGGCGATCTCCTGCAGCCCGCGCTGCTCGACGACGAGTGCGGCGCTCTCGCCCGCCCTGGACGCCTGCATGGCGCTGCCGATAGCGATAGCGGCCAGGATGAGGGCTACAAAGTGCGTGTTGGACATGAAGACGGGCTGCTGCGACTGAGGCCTGCCGTCGCGTTCCGCGTGCCACCGCTCCCAGTCCTCCCAGGTGGCGTTGTTGGCGGCGTTGCCGGGCTGGGCGCGCCAGTGGCGGTCGGCGGCGCGGGCCCTCTCGTGGGCGGGGCGGCGGTCGAGCGCCCAGCCGGCGCCGTGGGAATCGTAGGCGTTGCGCCTCTCCGGGTCGCTGAGGATGGTGTTGGCGAGGACGACGAGGCGGTAGCGCTCGAGGCGTACGGCCTGGGGCAGGCCGGTGAGACCCGGCGGCGCGGGATGGCCGCCCTCGCGGGGGTGGGTGTCGGGGTGGTAGAGCTTGACGAGCTCGTAGAAGCGGGCCTTGGTGTAGGGGGTCTGCTTGTCCATGGCGAAGATGTCGTAAGGGGTCGGGTTGGGGTGGGAGGGCCAGCGATGGGGTGGGTGGCCGTGGTGGTGATGGTGATGGCCATGGTGAACTGCTGCGTAGCATCTCCGACTGGCGAGAGGCGCATGAGGCCGTTGAGGGGGTTGCCCTCGGCCTGGGGCGTGCCATCTACATGATGACGTTATAGATGTGGCGGGGTTCGGGAGGTGCAGGCAGCTGGAGGAGAGCGTCTTGGTGGTTATGTTCGAGGCCATGGCGCGCAGGGGGGAACGCTCATGATGGCACCCGTCGGCCAGGGGGCATCGCGGGCGTGTCGAGGGTTATGTAAAAGGCTCGTTCGTTCGTTGGGAGGGTTGGAGCAGTGCGGTGATGTTTCACGGGACAGAGTGATGATGATCGCGCGACACTCGGAGTAGTGGCACTGGCCAGTAGCCTCTAACGCACGCATTCTTGCTCATCCCCGTCGCCGGGGCCCGCTAGACTGGCTGCCGATTGGGTCGATCGGCTGCTGTAGCTCCCTGGATCACAAGGGTCAAAGTGAGCATTATCGATAAGCCAGCTGGGTCAAGGCGGCCAGGTGCCTTAGGTCTTCGGGTACATCCAATGGGCTTGGTAGGTACAACCCGTTGACTGGTGGTGGTGCCCTTCTCCCCACACCAGCAAACCAGAGGGAGCTACCTACACGCACCACCACACACCACCACGCACCTACCCACCCAGCACTCGACTAACAGACACACCGACACGACGTTACGGCTGTCATTGATTGAAAGAATTCAGCGTCCGCCCGACCTATTCCTCACAGTCCTTCCCATCGCGTCTGGTCCTCATTTTTCTTTCTCCCGCCAAGACAACACTTTCTCCACACATCCAGACATCTCCCTCACGCACCACATCCCGGCCAGGCTTTTGCCCCGCTTCCACCGCTTTCCTCCTTATTCCCATCACGTGACCACACCCCCCGAGCTCCCTGGCCCAGGCCGCTGGCGAGGTCCCGCCAGACACTGACGAAAAGACCAGTGCGGGCGTCAAACCTGCTTCCCTATTCACCACCACCTATTGCGCATCACCATCACCCACGACGACAAAAACACCCCCCCGCGACCTTCCTCACTCGACGCACTTGCGGGCCCATCTTACCCAACTCTCCCGTCACCACCAAGCACCACCAAGCACCTCTGACACCTTGCGGCTCGCGGCTCGAGTTTCAATTAGCCTTCAGCCTGCATCCGAGACTTGCATTCGCCTTGTTCTTCGGTTCCCTCTGACCTCCTCCTCGCCGCCCTCTTCACCACCTACCCTCTCGACGGGACATCCCTACTACTCGTCCCACCACTTCGCGACCGACGACGTACACTCGATCACGAGCCATCTTGCGAGCAGCAACGACCGATTCGCATCTCTAGCTGACGGCCTCCCTTGCGCCGACACAACCCTTTTCTCGCGACCACCAGCGGGCCAAAGCCTTCCCGCCTCTCCACATACACTATCACGCCTGAACCACCAACCTCCCGATCGCCACACCACACACGGCGGACGAAATGTCGGACGCACTCGCAGACCAGTTGAAGGGGACCTCCCTGAAGTATGTTGTCCTTTCCCCCGAAGCAATGGCCCGGCTCAGGCTAACAGGCGTCTGCCAGTGATGCGGCGCCGGAAGACTGGAAGAAGAACCTCAACCTGCCAGCGAAAGACAACAGACAACAAACCGAGGTAGGTACAAACTAGTCGCTCGGGGGCGCTTCTCTCACACCTCTAGGATGTCACAAACACAAAGGGCCTGGAGTTTGAGAACTTCCAGCTGAAGAGGGATCTGCTCATGGGTATCTTCGAAGCCGGATTCGAGAAGCCGTCACCCATCCAAGAAGAGGCCATTCCCGTCGCCCTGACCGGCCGCGATGTCCTGGCCCGTGCCAAGAACGGCACGGGCAAGACGGCCGCCTTCGTCATCCCCGCCCTCGAGAAGATCAACCCCAAAGTTTCCAAGATTCAGTGCCTCATCCTCGTTCCCACACGCGAGCTCGCCATGCAAACGTCCCAGGTCTGCAAGACCCTCGGCAAGCACCTCGGTATCAACGTAATGGTCACCACCGGCGGCACCGGCCTCCGCGACGACATCATCCGTCTGCAGGACCCCGTCCACATCGTGGTGGGAACCCCTGGTCGCATTCTCGATCTCGCTGGCAAGACAGTTGCCGACCTCAGCGAGTGCCCCATGTTCATCATGGACGAGGCTGATAAGCTGCTGTCCGTCGAGTTCACGCCCGTCATTGAGCAGCTGCTGCAGTTTCACCCCAAGGACCGTCAGGTCATGCTTTTCTCCGCCACGTTCCCTCTGTCGGTCAAGGACTTCTCCGACAAGAACATGGCCAACCCCTACGAGATCAACCTCATGGACGAGCTCACGCTGCGTGGTATCACGCAGTACTACGCCTTCGTCGAGGAAAAGCAAAAGGTTCACTGCCTTAACACTCTCTTCTCCAAGCTGCAGATCAACCAGTCCATTATCTTCTGCAACTCCACAAACCGTGTCGAGCTTCTGGCCAAGAAGATCACCGAGCTGGGCTACTCGTGCTTCTATTCCCACGCCAAGATGGCCCAGCAGGCGCGTAACCGCGTCTTCCACGACTTCCGCAACGGCGTGTGCCGTAACCTCGTGTGCTCCGACCTCCTCACTCGAGGAATCGATATCCAAGCCGTCAACGTTGTCATCAACTTTGACTTCCCCAAGAACGCCGAGACGTACCTCCACCGCATCGGTCGCTCCGGCCGATACGGCCATCTCGGCCTCGCCATCAACCTCATCAACTGGGAAGACCGTTTCAACCTGTACAACATCGAAAAGGACCTCGGCACGGAGATTCAGCCCATCCCTGCCAGCATCGACAAGGCCCTTTACGTCTACGAGAACCCCGAGTCCATTCCTCGTCCCGTCTCCAACTTCAGGACGAACCAACCCCAGCAGGGCTCAGCCCAGGCGCAGGCGTCTACGCAGCAGCCGCAGCAGCAGCAGGCTCAGATCCAGCAGCCGCAACAGCAACAGCAGCAGCCCGGCTTCCCCGTCCCCGCACAGGGCAACTGGCAGCAGCAGCAGAACCCCAACGGCCAGCAGAATGGCTACCAAGGTCGTGGCAGGGGCCGCGGCCGCGGCGGGTACCAGGGCCAGAACCGCGGACGTGGTGGTTACCGCGGCCGCGGGGGCGGTGCCGGCGGCCAGGGCCAACTGCCTCAGCAGGCCTAATCCTCTCTTCTCTCCATCATTTTACGGCGTTGGGGGAGGAGGCTGATGAGGCTTAAACGATTGCATTTTTTGTTGGATTGTACATATTTTGTTCCTTACGGCTGGCCTGGAGGCTGGTTCATGTGGTTGCCCCTTCACGGCTGGGGCCCCAAGACGCGACTAGTTGGGTCGGCAGGCTCCAGGCTCCAGCACCATCGACGCGCACTACCATTGGATGGTATCTTCACATACATACAATGTCGGCTTGTACCACATCGGTTGCCGAATGCAGCCCGAGACTTTGGGCTTGAACGGTCACTGTGGGCCGGACGAATCTCGGATGACGGGCGGTGATCGGGCGCCGGCGTGGAGCGAGGCGCTGGCCTTGCGTCCACAAGCGCAGCGCGCTGAGAGGGCGGTCGCAATTTCTCGGCGGGAGTATTGCACTCTCGACTGTGCGTCGCACCGCCCTCTCTCACCCAACACGATCTTGTCATGACCGGATGGCATGGGGCGGCATGGGCATGGGATCACGGGCGGGGCCCTCTACACGGCGGCGGTAGACGGCTTCTCGGTCATCTTCATGACCATGCTCAAATGGCGTTGTAAGGGAAGGCTGACGGACATCAGCCTGGCGTTCTCGGCAGAGAAGGGATTTTGCTTTATTTGCGCTCGGATTCGTCCCGGGGTATCTGCCCCGGCGGTGATGAGACTTTGTGGATGAGAACGGGGACGAGTGAGATGGGATCGGGGAGGCCACCCTTGGCTGGCCTAACCTCGGATGTTTGGAGTATAATCTCACGGGGATGATGAAAGCTGGACATGGCTTTGCCATGTAGCGAGCGAGCAGGCGGCGGGTGACGACGAGCTGATGGACGGGTCACACTTGAAGGTTATTTCTTTTCCTTCGGAGGGAACGGCCAGGCAATGCTCAGCGGCTGCATTGATACCCGCACGTGGTTTTGGCCTCCGACGGTGGCCCTTCGAGCAGGACGCGTCCTGTCACGATACTGCGGTATCATTACGACATTGGGTCATACCCCGTTGGCGGCATTCGGGATGGCGCGGACGGAGTGGCTTCGACTTGCGCAGATGATACCCACAACGACACTACCACACTACACATAACCTCTTGAAAAACAACAAAAACTTGGGGGAGAATCGCTGGACGGACGGCTTTTGGGCTGGCTGGGCTCACGAAGTGCACTGCGTGGCAGGCACGAAGCTGCGGCTGGCGGGCATGGTTCTCCGAGCAGACAGATTCATTGACTCATTTCTCCCCCATTTGCGTGATGCCATGCGTGATGCCATGCGTGATGCCATGCGTGATGCCATGCGTGATGCCATGCGTGATGCCATGCGTGATGCCATGCTTGATGTTTGATGGCGCTCGTGTGCGTTATGACGCCTGTTGGTCAAAGTTCGACATGGCATTGTGCTGCATGTGGCGAGAATCGCGACCACATCCTGCTTGCTCGTCTTCAACCGATCCCAAGCATTGCGCAGTTTGAATGTGAGTTCAGACGAGGGATGTCAGACGACGAGGGACGTCAGACCAGCGTCCCCCAGGACCAGTCATTACTCCATGCAATTCGTACACATTGGGCGGTCAAGGGCTGCTGGGACAGAGTCGAGCCAACCGAGGCATCACGTCACGGCATGTACACCATTGGTATAGGATCAATCGCGTAGCGCATCGAGCAGATGATCTAAAGAAATATGGTGCGTATAGTTCGTCTTCGGATGTTATGAGAGCCAGATGACATGGGGGAGATGTCGAATGGCGCAATTCTAGTCCGGGAAGGCCGCTTGGCCTGCTCTCGTCGAGCATCGGGGTCAATTGATTGATGTCTGGTCCCTGACGACACACGGAAGCGGTTCATCGGCTTCGCGTCTTGGGCCCGAGGAGGTTGGCGCTGCTGGCGGTGACAGGTTGAGGTGGATGAGGTTGAGAGATTGTAGCATGCAGAAAATTCGGGCCGGGATATTAAAGGTTGCTTACCGGGGCGTCGCTAAAGAGCGTTTCTGCTTAGTTAGGGTGCTGCAGTGGGCCCTGGAATTAGTATTGTAAGGGGGCATCAGTCAGCGTTGGCCTCTATTCACAGTCGCTGCGTTAGTCTCTTACTGATATGCAATATGGCCTTAATGTTGATCTAAATGCCTTATTCGGCAGGCAGTGTTTGTATTTCCTTGTGTGACTAACTTGCGGCAGACTGGCACTTTCATTCATAGCGTGCAGATGCTGCTGGTGTGAGCCGTCAAAGGTTCAGATCTTGCCTGCTGACCGCCCCCATTTGCTCTTACTCCAGGTTATCGAAACGCAGCTGTGAGATATGGTCTCCCGTGATCACCGCCCTACCATTTCCCCCCCATTTCACCTCCTGGGTAATGCCATCAAAAGGGAGTCTGTAGGTAAATCTTCTGAATTGTTGAGTGAACCTCGCAAATTAAATGGAGAATATCTACCTGAAGTGTTCTTATTGACAAACTAGCTCCTGTTCCATACATCGCCACGTCACTACATACTTCATTTTCATTAGGACTGGCGCAACTCCCTATCCCGTCATAAGTATGAGTATTAAATAGAGATTTCTAATATGGATGATAAAACAAGCTGGGATTGGCGATCCGGCTTCATATTGCTTCCCTCCATGCAAGCATGACTCGTAGTGCCGCCCTTTATATCACCAGTCCATCCGTCATCCCTAGGCTTCTCAGCCTCAGAACTTTTGAACTTGATCCGCATTTTCTTTCTACGGTCTGTAAAGTGTTCGCAGGTCAAAAATAAGACGCAATCCAGCAGTTCTTCAAGATGCAGATTTCCGAGCAACTTATTCAGACCCTCCGCAATGTCGAAGGCCAACCTCTTCCCCGCATCACCCTTGGCGCTGTGAACAGCGACGGTAGCTGTCCCTCTCATCACGAAAATCTGGACCACGGACTGAAATACGTTTCCAGGATCCCTTCACTTTTCTCAGTCCTTTCTGGATGACGGCTCTGTGGACAAACAAGAGAGGGATGCCGTACACTGGATCGCTTCATGCACCAAGATTGTAACTAGCATTGCGGTGATGCAGTGCGTCGAGAAAGGCCTGCTCAAGTTGGACGATGATATCTCGATCGTCTTACCAGAGTGGAAAGACCCCAAGATTCTCACCGGATTCAACGACAGGAACGAAGCCCAGTTTCGACCAGCCAACAGGGCCATCACTCTCAGGTGGGCCTCCGCTTGGTCACAAGTTGGAACATGACTGATTATTGCTTCATGAGAAAGACATCTTTTGACGCACTCAAGTGGAATGGCATACCCATTCATGCACCCGCTGGTGGAGAAGTATTACGAAGTTAACAGAATGCCTCAGTTCCAGAACAGGATCGTACGTGACCACCCCGGCGTGTTCACGATAGCTACTGACGGCACAATCCAGAGGGATTCGTTTCCGACGTTCTTGGCCTTCGAGCCCGGTGAGAGGTGGATGTATTCCCCAGGGATAGAGTGGGCCGGATTAATGGTGAACTCTTTATCCGGCTAGGGACATCTGCATATCACGCATACTGACATGCTCATAAGGTCGAAGCAGTGAACGGCGGCATGAAGCTGGGCGAGTACATGCAGCAATACATGTTCAAGCCTCTGTCAATCCAGGACGCCACATTCCACCTGGACCAGCGAGAAGACCTGCGTTCTCGCAAGGTTACGTTCTGGGAACGAGCCGGCTCGGGACTCCAGGAGATTAAGGATTTCTGGTACCCCGATCCTGTTGAAGACTATATTGGTGGTGGCGGCCTCTACACCACCATGGAGGAGCTTCTGAAGCTGTTCCGCGGCCTCCTTCGAGGTGAACTCTTGCGTCCGGAGACGCTGGCGGAAATGACGAGGCCGCAGCTGGAGAACCGCAATGGCCTTGACAAACCGAAGGTGTATACGCTCTCTGACCGCAACGCCATTTTCAACACCGTTCCTGATGATGTTCCTGCCGACTACGGCCTTGGTGGGCTTCGCAACACTGCTGACGTGCCTGGTGGTCGCGCCGCTTATTCGCTCACGTGGTCTGGGTTCCCGAACTGCTACTGGGTTAGTGTGTGTTGCAGGACTTCTGACTCTCAGCTAACTCAGTGTCAGTGGCTTGACTTGAGGAGCGGGATCGCTGGTGTTTACTTGTCCCAGCTCCAGCCAACAGGCGTTCAGAAGGCTGTTGAGCTGCTGGCCGAGTTCGAGAAGACTTTGTACGCTTCGGTATCGAAAGAGTGAGCCTCTAAGCCGAGTTGCGATCAGTGTGAGACGTCGAAGGAGACTTCAGCCTCTCAGCTCCTTGTTTCACAATGATTTCATTTCTCAATCATTACTCTGAGTAGGTAGATAAAAGTCGCAATCTGAACTCCCGGCTGCCTAACCGTTTCTCTTTACATCACAAACATTACCTCTCTGCACACAATTACAGTCATATCACTATGAACACCAACTCTGCTGATTGCTTTCATACTGTTTAGAAAAGCAAGGTATCCTCGAAATTACTCATGAATATGGTCACTCAAAATGTCTGTTCGAAAGTAATTCAACCCATGGCTAATGGCGACGGCCTAGTCGAAATGAATCCTCCAAAGCTCGCGCGGAGAGCCCGAAGTGAAGTCGCTGCGAGTGTGCATCGCCAGCACGTTGTCGCTCACCAGCAGATCGCCGTTATCCCAGGAGTGCCACAGAGTGTTCCGCCGGCTGTGGAGCAGCGAGTCCAAAGTGGCGCAAGTCCGCGCGCTTTCCTCGGCCGACACGCCTTCGATGGCGATTTCGGTAGCGTCGAATGTCGTCTTGCTCTGAGGCCACGGTTCGTGATACCGGAGGCAGGGCTCTCCCGTGGTGGGATGCGGGACGACCAGAGGGATGCCGGTCATGGTCGTCGAGCCGAAGGACGACGTCGAGACACGCCATGTCAGCTGGGACAGGCGTGACAGTGGGAGCCAGGAAGGCAGGCTCTGGAAGACGAGACGGGAAGGGGTGAAGAGGGTGAAGCCGGTATCCTTCGGCGATGGAGTGACGGCAGTGAAGAATTGGAATCTTTGAGCTGCATTAGTTTTGATGCAAGCTGGTATGCGGGTTGACGTGAACTTACTTTGGAGGGTTGGAGACTAGCCTCTCCGTCCCATCGTCTGACACTTTCGTCTCCGTCTTGAAGAGTCCGTCAAAGTGAAAAGGCATCCACTCGGCCGAAAGGACATTGTTCAAGCCTCGGGAGTCGGCTCCCTGGTCTTTGACTTCGAGAACAAGTCCGAATTTCCACGGTAATGGTGTCCCAAACTCGTACGCCTTATCCAAGAACAAGTCTCGATTTCTCGTTTCAGAAAATCCACGCAGAATTACGGGAGAATTGCGCTCAGATAGCGAGCGCACCTTGGTGGCGTCGACATCGCGAATGGAGAGTCTCTTGTGCCCTGCTGCGGGGCGAATCATCAAGCCGCTCGGGTACAGGGGTTCGCAGGTGACTTCTGAGTTCCAGCTGTAGGATTCGCTCTTCTCGCGAAAGTAACTGGGCCTGCCATTCTCGGAAACCAGCTCATATATCGGGTTGTCGTCGAACATGACCCTAGGGCCGGATGTCACCGAGCCATCGACTCCAAAAGCGATACTGCAGTGCCATGGCGTAGTATAGCTCGTCGAGGTTGGCAACGTGTTGATGGAGAGCTTTGTCCGGCCTGTTGAAGGGTGAATGGATAGGCGTAGGTGATCGCGGTAGTTTTCTCGGACGGCTCGCGCGAAGGCCTGACACACATGATTAGCATGTCTGACACTCATATCGACGGAAGAACGATGAGCATACATCACCTCGCTGAAGCATCTGCTTGGAGATGTATTCGATGCCCTTCTTGTAACTGGATTTTGACCGTCCGCTCTCGTTGTCCACCGGGTACACAAGCGCGAGGTCCGTCTCAAGAAACTTGATGTATCCTCTATACGTCTGACACGTATCATCGTTCTTAGAGATCTCTGTTGATGGGTCATAGTCGCTGCGACCGAATGTGTTGAGTAGTTGTCGGCGAAAGTTGGTCGCATTCGCAACATACGTGATCTCGTTCAGGGAGGTCGGCAGATTGGGAAGGTGGACGAGATCTTGTAGTCGCGAGAACTTGATGTGCGAAAACCCCTTGGCCTGCGCTAATTGGCGAAGTGCCTCGCCGTACGCCCAGACATCTCTGTCAGGGACACTAAGAAGATCTGGAAACGATTGTTAGTCTTTCGGTTGTGGTGGCTTGATGAAGGAGAAGTCAGCGACTGACCATTATATACCAATCCGTCGGAGACAATCGTCAGCTTAGCGCCAGGTGCATAGACGTCGCCAACGGCAGCGCAGAGGCCGTTGAGGTGAGCAAGCGCGAACTCCTCTGCCTTGTCAGGCAGGCGACCCAGTACCTTGTCCCGAGAGTTGGGCGACTTGAATGGAAAGGCCGGCAGGCACATGAGAATGGGGGAGTTGATCTTTACATGCCCATAGACCATCGACAAGAAGCCGAGCTTTCCCTCGATGTCATCGAGATTTGACTGCTCAGACTTCTTCAGTCGATACTGACAGATAACGTCTAGGACCTTGGCAGCAGTCTCCAAGGCCTGCTCGTTGAACCCAGTGTCCAGGCTCGACAGCACCTTGAGTTCTGGCGAGGGCTGCCGATGGCGAACCTCGACCACGGACGGCATCGCGGCAAGAACAAGCTTCTGTGAATCTGTAAGGCCGTGCGCCTCGAGAATGAGAGTGATCAGGCTGATGCTACGATGCACGAAGGTATTGAGCAATGTAGGAGGTTAACAACAATACAGGGTATCAATGGAGTAAGATGCGGTGATTCAGTGACAACATTGATGCGTTGGATGCGCTGCTCAACTTGTATCTCGGCGGCTGGCTCGCATGCTCATGGCGAAACAAGGCCCTCAAGCTTCAGGGACAGATCGAACTCGCCGAGTCAACCTGTGGGTTGCATTCACGCCACCATGGGATCTCCCTCGCATGTAAACAATATCCGCGTAATATCCACCGGGCGAGAAGAGTGCACAGCAAAATCTCACCATCGCAAGGCGGTCCACTCTTCCTTCGCACTTCTCGGGAAGGGGGAGATGCAGAGGCTAGGTGGATGCCAAATGTAGGAGCTTCATGTGGTGGGTGGCAATCTGAACAGGGGGGGGGGGGCGTCCGAATCTTGGAAGTGACGATCTCCCACCGCGAAGACGTTAGGTCTGCAACCAGACGGGCAACGGTGGGGTTAATCATCCTACCTTCCGAATCTGAACGGGCGGTGCACGGTACTTGGCCTCGGCTCCGAAACATTCCCGCCAGACCTTCCCGGATCGGAAGCCCCCGTGACCGGATCGAGCCGCGGTCGACTTACCTAAAGGGCGACAGGGTGTAGTTCAGACAGATGAAGCAGGAAATCCTTGGCAGGCACAACGTGCCGTGACTTGCGTGATGCATCGTGGAGATCATGTAGGTACTAGGTAGGTATCTCCTTTACCAATGAATTACGAAGCGGACCACACACTCTCAGAGCCGCATCAGAACATCCGATCACGTCGGCCAAGGCCGGTTGCTGCATGCTGGTTCTCTGTCAGGGATCTCACGTCAAATAGCATTGCCACAACGGACTTCGGCGTCGTTTCCTGTTTGGCTTGGGCTCGTTCATTCCCACCGGCAGACTACGTCGGTAGCACGACTCGTGCAGCAACGCCACGTCCTTGCTCGTGGTATCTCGGTATTAGAGGCCCTGCCCTCAAGTTCGAGAACCATCACGGCCTGGAAAAAGCCACTCTTGCCTTTGTGATACAGCAGACCTCTTCACCATGGGTTCAATTTCTCGGGATGAAACCGACGTAGACTTGGTGATCGTCGGCGGTGGCCCTTCTGGTCTTCTGACCGGCTATTTGTGTGAGCAGCTGGGCGTGAAGGTGTGCATTCTTGGTGAGACGGTTCTTCGTACTCTCAACACCCAAAAAAGCTGCTGACAGTGATAGATGCCAAGCCAGCGTCTCTGGACATCGGCAGAGCGGATGCTCTGAACGCCCGAACACAGCAGTATCTAGAGGTGGTGGGAATTCTTGATGAACTCCTTCCGGAGGGCATCACCTGTAACAGTGAGATGGCGGTTGCCTTCCTCACGTGAACTCTCGGGGCCACCAGCTGACAGTCTCACTAGCAAGCTCAACATTTGCCGATGGAGAGTTCAAGTCTCGCCAGAGCCACTGGTGGACAAGTTTGAAGCACACTCATCGGAAGAACTTCCTCATGCTCGGTCAGCCTCTTGTGGAGAAAGCCCTCTCGACCAGGCTGAAGTCGTCCGTCATCTACAACGAGAGCGTCATCAGCATCGTAGAGAGCGAAGAAAGCGTGCTTGTGCAGACGAGCAGTGGTCGTACGATTCGCAGCCGTTATGCTGTCGGAGCAGACGGCGCACGGTCGACAGTTCGAACAGCCCTGGGCATCAACTTTACGGGTACGAAGCCCGGGATGACGTGGGCTGTTCTAGACACCTTCATCGACACGGACTTTCCCGTGTGTTCGGAAATCGTCACCTTCCAGTTGAACCAGGAGAGCCGCGTGGCTTGGATTCCAAGGGAGAGGGACCTGGCTCGCTTCTACGTCCTTCTAGACGGCGACATCACGGAAGAGCGAGCCAAGGAGTCCATCAAGGCGCACATGGCACCACATCGGGTCGACTTTGTCTGGACTGAGTGGTTTAGCACGTTTGAAGGTGGGTTCACAGGAGCGACATTACGTGACGTTTGCCAGGGCTCCAGTCACTGACAGCGATGGCAGTCAAGGAGCGCATCGCCTCGACCTTCATCTCGAAGGAAGGCGAGGGTCGCGTCATCCTGGCGGGCGACGCCGCCCACGTCCACTCGGTCAACGGCGGGCAGGGCCTCAACACGGGCATCGCCGACGCCTTCGGCCTGGCCTGGCGACTCGCGTACGTGCTCACCAACAAGGCCGCGAGCAGGGCTGCAGCGCAGGATCTGATAACGAGCTATGACTCGGAACGACGAATCGTGGCTCAGGGTGTGATCGACGTCGCCGCAACCCTTGTCCGGGAGACCGTGCGGACGGCAAAGAGCTACGTCTCCGCCATCGAGAGGAACGCGGGGTACATCACTGGTAGGCTTATCCTTGATGACCATCCCCTAACCAAGCCTCGGCCAGATTTGATGTGTAATCAGCGGCTGATGATGATCAGGAATGGGCGTATCTTACGATCGCATCGGCTCAGCCCTCGTTCACGACTCCACCGTCGGCACTTGGACGGCTGGCCACCGCTGCCCGGATGTGTATCTTATGCCGGCACTAGACAGAGAGGCAAAGCGGCTTTATTCTCTCCTCTCGTACGGTAAACACCTGATCCTGATGATCGGGAGGCCCGACGCGCGGGTCGGTGGAGCACCAGACAGCGCTATGAGTCGTGATGTGGCTCGCACGTTCAGGGTTTTCCCCCGGAGCGCGGGCCCCGAGATCAGCGCCGAGGATTCTCCTGATGTTGAAGTCTTCTGGGCCAACTGGGTCCGCCCTACGGATAGCTATGTGGTCATTGTCCGGCCCGACATGTATGTTGGTTTTGCAGGGGAAGGTGGCCGAGGGTGGAGGGACCATCTCTCGTATCTGGCCTAGACGGCGCGAGTCAAGCTTTAAGTTGTGGCTTGAAAACCAGGAGCCAGCGTGCTGTTTCACTCCACTATATCACACGATTGAATATGGGGGTGTAAGCCGAGGAGCAGGGCAGCATAATCTTCAAGGTGGGAGAACATCATCCGAGACTGGGATGGGGTATGGATAAACTGGGAGACTTTCCCTTTCTGCACACCAATCTTAACAGATATTCCATGAAGATACTGACATTCGTAATAAAGCCTGTTGCTACTGACTTGTGGTGTCGGTTGGCCCCGATGCAACAACGAAGCATCGGCGACGCTATTGGAGACTGCCATGGCTGGGACGAGGCGTATAAACTGGCCAGCTTGCAGATTCCTCGAAATCTGCCTCGGTTGCTTGACTCATGATGCTCGAAACAGTCCTGACCACTGCTCGTTGCAGAACACTGACCTGCCAGAATGACAGGCTGCAGTTGAAGACGCAATATGTTCCCCACATCAGCAGAAGGTACCTATGCATGCATGCACGTCAACCCGCAACAGGAGACTCGATCGGGGCATTTGCATCACATCCCGGACTTGGACAAGTGCGCTCGGAGTGATTTCCCAATGTAACCTTCCCCCTTAGGCGTGTCCCGCGACACCCTTGCTGTCATGTCGAAAGACGTGATATCTTTGTGTTGCCGAATGCCGTGCCACATGGAAAATCTGAACCAGCAAGTTTGGGCTGGGGACAGCCCAGATCCGACTGACAGAACCTTGGATTGCTGGAACTTTTGATTGCCGTTACCTGATACCCTCGAATAGTGACCCTCGAGAACCTCATGCGGACGGTTGGTCACCGCGACTCATCAGAGAGCCACGTTTGTTCAGGTTGAAGGCACCAGCACCACAGCGGGAGCATGTCGTCGCCAGACAATGAGGACCGCATCGAAGGGTCACAGATGCATGATGACCAACCAGATATAGTCAAGTCCGAACAGTCCTCGCCCAAGGAGAACACCATGAAGGGACCTCAGCGCCCCAACAAGGGACTGAAAGCATGGCTGCAAGTCCTCGGCGCATTTTTCATATACTTTAACACTTGGGGTGAGTTCAGCTGACTGACGGCTTTCGCTGATTCTACCATGGCATATGGCGGGGAAAAAGCTCCAAATAATGGTTGATCAGATACTGACTACTTAAGGTCTCATCGCGAGTTTTGGGAGCTTTCAGGCATTCTACGAGAGGGAGCTGCTGCGACATAACACCCCTTTCGAGATATCCACCATTGGCTCCCTTCAAAGTTTCTTGATGGTGTTCCTGGGATTTGTGGCTGGTCCGGTCTACGATTTGGGCTACTCGCGCCAGCAGCTTTGGCTAGGGTCCCTTCTCATCGTCCTCGGAACCGTCACGCAAGGCTTCTCGACCAAACTGTGGCAGCTCCTTCTCTCGCAGGGCGTGGTCATTGGCTTGGGCATGGGGTGTCTGGCAGTCCTTGGCGTCGCGTTGCCATCGCTCTGGTTTGACCGCAACCTCCCCCTGGCCAACGGTGTGGCTGCCTCGGGCAGCGGTGTTGGTGGGTGAGTGCTCGACATTCTACTTGCCTTGGGACTCGACCACTGGGGACTGACTTGGCTATCCGCGCTCACAGTCTGGTCCTTCCGGTTGCGTTCCGTAACCTTGAGAGGACCGTCGGCTTTTCATGGGCCGTTCTCGTCCTCGCGCTCATCTCTTTCCTCACCATGGGCGTCGCCGTCGCCGTCTTGGAACGCCGAAAGCCTCATCACAACGCCGGGCTTTCGTCGACCGATCGGCCTTCCGTGACGCGCCCTACCTGGCATTCCTTCTCGGCTGCGTCTTTGTTCTGCTCGGGATTTACACCCCGTTCGTATACATCCAGAGCTATGCGCTCGACAACGAGATCATAAGCGCGGGTCTCGCCGCATATCTCCTCGCCATTCTCAACGCCTCGTCCATTTTCGGCCGTATCGTGCCCAACTTCTTCGCAGCGCAGATAGGCGCGATGAACATGTCTGTGGTTGGGACTTCGACCCTCTGCGTCTCGGCCTTTGGCTTCGTGGCGGGAGATACGACGGCAGGGCTGATAGCGCTGGCGGTGGTGTACGGCTTCGTCGTCGGGACCTTCTTCGCCCTGCAGCCGACGATATTCGTGCGTCTGACGCCCTACATCGGGACGAGATTCGGCATGGCGTTCACCGTCATGTCTTTTGCCCTTCTGTTCGGGCCGCCTATTGCAGGCGCTCTGCGGAGGGAGTTTGGATATGACGGGGCGTGGGCTTGGGCTGGCGCGTGTCTTGCAGCTGGTACTGTTGCGATCACTACTTCTCGAGGGCTTGCCCAGGGCTGGTCACCAAGCAAAAGGGTGTAGCTATTTTAGTTACACGGAGCATAGCAAGGGATTCATCGAAGTGCCGAGCTGAAACAGCATTATCACAGGTCGTGATCGAGGTGTTGTGACGATACAAACGACATGCTGGCGGGACAGGGCTTTACTGAATCCCGGCTAGAAGACGAGAAAGACGTGAACAGCTCTGGGAGAAGCGATGGTGACTTTGGTAACGCACAGCAAGGAAGACTCTGCATCCCTGCACTCTAAGAGTAACACATCATCACACCCACCGGCGACCAGCATCGTCGGCTACAAACGCCACGACACCCAGCCGCTACAGCGAAACCAACGACCGCACCACATCGACGATGGGCGGGATCGACGTCAGCAGCACCGTCATGGTGCCGAACAGGCTCATGCTCAGGCTCGACAGGGCCGCGGCGCGGGGGTCCGTCCGCAGCAGCACCGCCGTCGCGATGGCCGACGAGTTGGCCCCCAGCGTCACGCCGCGCGTCACGTAGTCGTCTGTGCCGGGTCAGCATCACACACAGTCGCCGGGGGGGGGGGGGGGGGGGGCAGCGGGAGGGGAAAAAACGCACCTTCCGGGATCCGCATCCACCGCAGCATCCTCTCGCCGATCAGCACGCCCGCGATGCCGCTGAAGATGGCCAGCGCCGCCACGGCGTTGACGTCGCCGCCGAGGTTCTCCGTCGCCGGGATGGCCAGCGCGAGGGTGAGGCTCCGCGAGGCGAAGGCCAGGGCGCGGCGGGCCTCGATGCCGATGGCGAAGCACACGGCCGGGTAGCAGAAGAGGCTTGCGACGGCGAGGACGAGGTTCGGCACCACGATGGCGAGGAAGTGGGCGCGCAGCTCGCGGCGGTACTGATACATGGGCAGCGCGAGGGAGACGATGGCGGCGTCGAGGACGGTGGCGAAGAGGTCGCCCGCCCCTGGGAGGGTATCGCGGACGGCCCCGGACCAGAGGCGGAGGTACGTCGCGCCGGTGCGGTAAGGGGCGAGGGCGCTGGCGAGAGAGCCGCCACCGGCGAGGGCCCAGAGGGTGAGGACGCTGAGGAGGGCGGTGACGAGGACGGGGTGGATGTACTGGCGCCAGTGGAGGGGGATGGCGAGAGCAGCAAAGTAGGCGAGGACAGTGACGGTCAGCTGGAGGGGCATGGCATAGATCGAGGTATAGTACAGGGGGATGCCGGCGAAGAGGAATAGCGCGCCGTAGGTGAGGTGGTCGCTGTGGTGGGTGAGCCAAGCGGCCCAGATCTGAGCGCGAGGGGGTGGAAGGGGGACCTGTGGCGGAAGAGAGGGCTGGGTGTTGAGGGCAGAGGTTTCGTTCTCGTGACGGCTGCCAGAGCGTAACGCATCGGAGAGAAAGACGTGAGAAGCATTACGGGATGGGGGCAGCGGAGCGAGGGTGTTCAACGAGACTGAAGAGGGAGCGGTGGAGATGGGCGCCGATGCTGGCGCTGACGGCGGCTCTTCGGAGCGGGGCGTTTGAGCAAGGGGGATATCGTCCGTCTCGTTGCCCATCTCTTCGGCTCGCTGCGTGATTGCCCGCTTCGAGGAGCCCGTGAGTAGCTGTATGGTCCGGGTGAGATAGGCGGCGAGTGCCATCATGGCGAGGAAGCCGAAGACTAGAAGAGGATTAGGGCGAATACCAGAGAGGACCGAGCGACGTACGAAAGACGGCGATGATCTTGAGAACCTCAATGATGCCGATGGCTGGACTCAGGGGCAGAAGAATGAAAGAGGGCGTGAACATGACGTTGATCCAACGGAGTGACCAGCCGGCCTGCGCTTGTCAGCCCAGCCTGAACTTCTGTTCGGACAACTCACTGGCACGTCAATCAGCTCGACAGCGGCCCTCGTCCGGCGTACGCCAAGTACGAGCTCGGACAGCAGCAAGGCCAGGAATAGGAGGATGAGGCATGCGACGGACGACGGGAATGAGACGCCGGCCGCGCGGAGGCCGACATGAACGGCGAAGCAAAAGGCCAGCATGACCATGATGCCGAGGGGCACGTAGAGCCATGACGCAAGGAGTTTTGGGGCGGTCGTTGACAGCGTCTGTCTCTGTCAGATGAGTCTTCAAAGCAGCTTGATGATAAGGCGTACGAGCTTCAACGCGCCCAGCCCGTCGCTGATGCCCTCGCGGAGCTGCTTGATCGCCTTGTCGGCGTTGTCGCCAGGCGCCGACCGGGCCATTGTGATGTCAGGCCGATGCAGACTACCATGTATATGTCTAGAGTCGACGGTCTGCTCTGGATGTCTTATCTCAACGTCGCCGAGATGGGTGGTGATGTTGACTGATGGTGCGGACCTCTGGACGGAAATGGCGCCGGTCATGTCTTCGGCTTTGACTTCCGATGTCGGTGCCGAGAGTCCCCATAAATCGCCCGGTCTCCGACCCTATGCGCATAAACACAAGAAGGCGTCGGCCTCTGTCGCCGAGCTGTGGATCATGCGACCTATGAGTCCACAACTGCAACAAAACACTTGATTGCCCGATATCATCAGTGGTGTCAAGTGTGATTATTTATCAATAAACTTCCAGCAAGTTCGCTGTAGAAGATCTTGGCCTCCTCCCTCCCGATTCCCGAACAACCACCGGTCCTAATCGAAGCCAGCCCGTTGATTCATTCCTGCGATTACGCCCGACGCCCAAAGCACATCCAACCCCAACCATTGCCTACTGCAGATAGAAAGACGTGACCAAAACGCGAATCTGAATCTCGTTGCGCCTCTCGGACGACAAGGATCGGGGAGGATTCCGGTTCCGCACAAGGAAATTCTTAGCCTTGAAGATCACCTTGAAGGAGTCGTATGCCTCTTCGCAGAGCGCAATCCTGGCGTGGGACTGTTTGATCTCGACCCAGACGCGCGAGCGGTCCTCGAACTTGGCGCGGCCGTCCTTCTCGGCCCCGGCTGTGTGGTCATTGTCAGTCCCGAGTTCGATTCCGTTGCGGCGCCCTGCAGATACGTACCGATGAGCTTCTTGACGAGCGTGCGCACATTGTCCTTTGTCTGGCCGGTGCGAAGGTGATGCGCCTGCAGCATGATGAGGAGATACACCACCTTCACGTCGGGGAAGTTGTCGATGAAGTCGGCCAGCTGGTCGGGGCAGACCTTCTGACAGTAGGCCCTGATACCGCAGGGAGTGTGCAGGGAAGTATGGGGTCGGCTCGCGACACCGCCGGAGTTGGCGCAGCCGAAGCGAACGCCGATGTTCTGGATTCCCGGGCCGAGAGTCTCGATGCTCATTGTCTTGTCGATCGTGAGGCGCCAGTCGATGTGGTAGTGGCCACGCTCGAAGCAGTAGACCACCAAGTCCTGGTCGTGGCGCACGGGGCGCAGCGGGCTGGTCCTGATGTCCTTGTAAGCCCCGATGGCACGTTCGACGAAGGGGCGCATCTCGGGGATGGCCTCCATGAGGTCTCCACCCCAGCGCCACTTGGACTCTCTGGTAGCGGCACCCATGGTCTTGGTGCACCGCCGGAGACCGAAGTGATACCTGAGACCCACGTAAGTGATGCTGGGGCCCATGTCACGGAGCACTTCCTCGTAGATGATGTATCGAAGCTCTATTGGCAGTCGCTCCAGGGAGAAGTTCTTGACCTTACTGTCAGGGTCTTGGAGCCAGGTACCGGCAGGCGTCGCCTTGCGGCCTTTGAGCGTCTTTCTGACCACCTCTTGGCTGTCGATAGGTGTCTCGTCCCCTTTTGATGTCTGGGCTTTGCCGCCATGGGCCACCTTCGTTGAGGGCTTCGGACGCATGATCACCTTCGGACGCCTCCGGGATCTGACGGTCTTGGTGGTGTTGGGCCGCTACTGGCAGGTAAGCAGCTGTCAATGGGTATCTGGCAGGCCTGCAACTTACGGGCATACTGATGAGATGTTGGTGCTGTCGGGTTTGCGGTTGGTGAAACTGGCTAGTTCTGAGATATCAGGGAAGAGGGGGGAGTGCTGAAGAAGAGGTTGAACTGCGTTGCTTTTCACCAACAGAAGAGTGGCAGCCTGCAGCAAGGAGGAAGGCGCCCAAGGGCGGTTGCCGTTTCGGAAAGAACATTTGAGAAGAAGGCAACGACCTATTTTCGTCCATTGTTCAATTTTGTGGCGGTCGGATCCCCATGGCGGGAATTCATCTTCCCACACCCGGAGAGGTCTACTTCTCTCTGGTATCCCCATTGTCTTGTTGTTCAGGATACCGAAGGGGTGGCCGCATTCAAACAGCAAAAAGTCGATACCAGGGTTGTAGCCTCGTCAGCGCATAGTCATTTAAGCATGAATACGTTCAAGTGCAGAATATCCCACTTCCTCACATGACCAGAGCATCCTCTCGCGACCTTTCTTTTGCGAATCCTCCAGCGTCCCTAGCGCCCCTCGAGAGCAACACACCGAAAAACATACACCGTCCCAGCCCCAAGCATAATCGTGACAAGTAGCATCCCGCAAGCTGCACATAACGGCATCGCGCACCTATCTTCGCTCCTCCAAGTCGACTTGTCCCGGCTGTTCACCACTCCTGGCGGCCGTTGGTCGGGCCTCGCCGCCGTCCCACCTGCCACCGACCATGCGCTCGACGGCGTCCCGCGCAGTCGAAGTCGGCATCCGTCCGGGCAGGAACCCCTGCTGAGTGCCGGGCGGCTGCGCGGTGAATGGCGAATGTCCGGCCGACCCTGGCGCGCGGTTGGTCGTGTCGACAAACATGTCCTCGTCACGACCGCTGTCGGCGGCAACACCGTCCATCAGTCTGGCGTCCCTCCGCTCCTGCATGGCGGCGGCGCTCGTTGGCGTATCCCCACCCATGACGACATCCCCCCTACTCCTCGGCGGCGCATCGCTCAGGCCTGAGTTGTTCCTCTCCAGACCCCAGTGACCGCCAGAGCCGCCCTGTGTGCCAGACAAACCGGGGACGGGGCGGCGGTGGTAGATGGGACCTGAGACGGTGCTGTTGGCGCCCTCGCCGAATCCAACGAGGCTGGCAGAGCCGTCGTCACTCATGCGGTCCTCGTAGCCGCCGACGGAGCGGGCAGTGCCGTCCATGTCCTCGTCCATGTGACCGGGCTCGCCGACGCTCGTGACGGAGCCGGAGCCGCGGTAGTTTGTGTCCGTGCTCTGCATATCTTCGTCGCGGTCGCCGGGGGCGGTGCGCGTCTCGTTGTCGTCGCCCGTGTAGCTCGCGGTGGCGCTGGCCGTGCCGACAGTGCTCATCTTGGTCGCGGCCGTCGGCTGGCCCTGGGCGTCAAAGTAGGCGGGCGTCGGGTGCTGGTTGCCGGAGGGGAGGCCGTATGTCGAGGTTGATGTGGCATGGGGGGAGAGGGAGTTGATGCCGCCTGGCTGCTGCTGCTGGTTCGAGGCGCGCAGAGTCGAGACCCGCTCGAGGCCGGCGAGGCGTGAAATGCGGTCGGCGCGTTCGGCTTCGAGGCTTTGTGTCGACGGGTTGTGGGCGTGGCCCCTGTCGGCGTGGCCGTGGGGGAGATGCCCGCGCTGGCCGTCTTTGATAGCGGTGGTCGACAGGGCGGACATGGAGGTGGTGGTGCTGGTGGGGGTGCCGCTGGAAAGTGTTTGGTCAGTCAAGGGCCATGGCGGAGGAGAGCGCTGCTGGCGGGGGAGACAAACGGCATCTCAGAGGGCGTGTCCGGGTTGGAGCCCGGCGGAGGGAGATTGATGAGGGTGGGGTGAGGGTGCGCCATGGCGATGGCAGTCTTGCTGATGAAGCTGGAATGACCAGGAGTCCTCGTGATTGTACAGAGATCGTGATCAGGATGAACAAACTGGCGCAATTGGATGTATCGTGATGGTGCGGCGAGGCGGGGGGACGACGAAATGGGTGAGAGGGAAGGGAGGGGAGGAAAAGTGTTGGCCAAGGCAAGAAGTTCAGTTCAGGTTCAGGGACCTCCCTTTCCCCTGGGCCAGATGCGTGTCACTGGTTCTGGCGGGATGCAGGCGCGGGCGCAGGTGCAGGCGCAGCAGCGTACCTTCCATGTGTTGAGTGAGGCGAGGCGAAGCGAGGCGCGCAAGTGGATGGCTCTTTCCTGCCTGCCCAGTTCCTTGCGAGCCCCCCTTCCAATTGCCAGCCCGCTTGCCTCGTGCTCCCTCGTTCCCGCTCACGCTCGCCCTCGATTGCTCCTGCCTCCCCCCCACCCCCTGGGATTCCCAGCTGAGGGAGGGGCTATGACGTACGGAACTGATGGGAGACGCAGGGACTCGATTGGCCTGTGGGTTACTGAAGTGGGGAGAGGCATTAGGCAGGCGACAAGGTTGGGCCAGGCGCAACCGCAGGGTGCTTCCCCCCCGCGTCGTCGCTCCTACTCCAGGCCACCGGGAGGAGGGGAGGGATTAGGGTGGATGGGGCAGATTCATGGGCTCCACAGCAAGGTCCTCTGGGGTCATTTCCCTGGTCAGGATCGTGACGAACATCAATTCTTCTCCCAGCATCAAATTAACGTTATCCAGCCGTCATCCTTTCCGAAGCCTGACCCGTTCCCAGTCTCATCCGAGGCGTACACAGACATCCTAGAAGACGCCGGGTGCGAAGTCGACAATCGACACCTTGGCCGCCATGTCCGACAGCTCCTCGGAAAACTTGCGATGCTGCGCATCCTCCTCGACGTATATCCTCCTGTCATCTTCCGTCTCGAACTCGACCACGAATACGTGCGTCATGCCACCCTGTTCCTGTCAGTCGCTCGTGCGACCGGTCGACGCCGCGGAGACGACTCACCTGACGGCCCTCGGTGCTGTGGTCGACGCCCCCTTTGATCGACTTGATCAGGGGCTGTCCCGTCTTCGGGTGAAGGCAGCTGTCCTTCAGCGCAAGCGCGCCGTCGCATACCTGGAAATGGTCAGCCCATGCTGATGGCCGCCCGAGAATGCCGGTGCACTCACGGCCTTGACCTCCTCATCGACGACGAGCTCCTTGAACTGGATCTGGGTGACCTGGACGAAGGTCATGGTGCTGCTTCTTCGTTTCGCCTTGATTTTTGCCAAAAGGGCAGATTGATCTGTGTCTTGCTGGTGCTGAGTGGTTCGATGGTTGACTTTCCTTGGGAATTGATTCCCACGGCCGGCTGAACTCTCCCCTCACTCCTCATAAAGAAACCCGTGCCGCCGCTGACAGATGGCAACGTCATGAGGGGTAACGCGCACATGCCGCGAAGGGAACGATCGCCAATCCGGCCGAGACACATGCACTCAAGCGGACAAATCGGTCGACAGCAAACAGAAACTCTCCATTATTAGGTATTAAGTAGGTTCTATCTCAGACCCAACAACTCCATTCGCACCGGACCCTAGGCTTCCATAGTCCACCACGGGGCTTGCTTTGTTTTGTTTTTTGCACTAGCCTTTGCGGGCAAGTGTCTTACATCAGGATGGCCATGCCGACGGGCAGAGCGCCGAGGGCGATGAGCATGGGCAGGAAGCCGGCGTCGCGGAGCGAGGGCTGGCCGCTGACGATGACGTGCGAGGTCTCGGGCTCGGGGACGGGCTCGGGGACGACGGTGGCGGGGGGCTGGACTGGCTTCTCGCCGGTGACGGTGGGCACGGGGTGGGGCTCGGGGATGACGGTGACGGGAGGGTTGACGGGCTTCTCGCCGGTGACGGTCTTGCCGGGCTCGGGCACGGGGATGACGGTCACGTCGGGGTTGTGAGGAGCGGGGCCAACGACGGTCTTGCCGGGCACGGGCTCGGGGATGACGGTCACGTCGGGGTTGTGGGGGGCGGGTCCCGTGACGGTCTCTGCAGGACCGGGCTTGGGGACGACGGTGACGGGGGGCTTGGTCTCGGCGGGAACGGTGACGGTGGGGTAGATGGGCACCAAGGTCTTGGTGGGCTTCTCCTTGGTCAGGGTGACGGTGGCCTCGCCATGGGTCTCGTAGTAGGTCTGCTTCTCCTTGTAGTGCTTGACCGTCGTCTTCTCCTGGTCGTACCAGGTCGTGCGGGTGTACGTGTCGGTGCACGTAGTGGCGACGCCATGGACGTAGCTGACGTAGGTGGTGCACCACTCGTAGTAGTACTCCTTGGGCTTGTAGTGCTTGGTGTGCACCTGGCCGGGGTAGCAGTCCTTGCCGTGGTACTTCTGACACTTATCGATGGTGGAGTAGTGGGTCAGGGTAGGCTCGGCTGCCGCGGTGTTAGGACACATGCAAGAGAAGGAGAGGCAAGGGGAAACATACGGTGGTGGGTGGTGGGGTACACCGTGTCGGTGATGGTGGTCGTGTCGGTGACAATGGCCGAGATGGAGACGGAGGGGGACTCGGACGAGACGGGCTCGGAGGGAGCGACGCTCGAGGCGGGTTCCGACGGGGCGGCGCTCGAGGGGGCGGCGCTCGAAGGGATGGGAAGCTCAGACGACTGCTGGGCCTGGACGCCGGCCAGGAGGGCCGAGCTGCCGGCGACGAGGCGGAGGAGAGCCGAGGAATGCATTGCGGGGGTTGTTGGAACGAGGGTGGGGATCTCTTCTCACAAAGACGAGCGAGTGTCAGGGGAGCGGGCTGTGAAGCGGGAGGAGCGAGAGAAAGCGAAGGTGTGGAAGCTGATGTTGCGATGGTATGCAAGAAGAACGCCACAAATTCCGACGACCCTGGCCTTCTTTTGTACTCGAAGGACGAGGGAATATCGAGCCGCCCGACAGGAGGGTGCCCGCCGGCCGCTTTCGTCCGTCCCCTTCGTCCAGCGCCTGTCGAGCGAAGGAAGCGAGCGAGCTGGCTGCCCCTCAGACGGACGCGGCTTGCCGGGATGCAGTTCGCGATCCCGAGGCGAAAAGACCGCATTCACAAGTGCGCGACTCAGCGCGCTGAGTGGGAAAGGGGGACGGCGAGCGACCAGTCAGGGCTGAATCGGCAGACGGGGCCACGATGGCATCATGCGTCTGCTGGAATGCGGACGGCCGGGAGCGGTGCTCGGCAGGGCAGGCGGGTCCGTTCCTGAGACAGCATCATGCGAGTGCGCCGGTTGACTTTTTCTCGGGGCGCCGGAGGGGGAATGGTCGTCGCCGGGAACGGACGGGACCTGCAGGTGCGGCGTGGGGTGCGGAGCGGGTGGCGGCCGGATCGGGGCAAGCGGGCGAGCGATCGGCGATGGAGAGGGCAAGATACGAGACTTGGCGTCGGACCGAAGAGGGGGTTTTCAGTTTCCTCACCCATCCATCATGCCGGAGTCGACGCCCTTGAAGAGTTTGCAACGCTTGCTAGCCTGGCGCATGCGGAAGTCAGGGAGCGCGATGAGCAGCGGTGGTGGATAGCGGCTGTGGGTTTTCAGCGGCGATGAGAACCGGTTCATCGATGCCCTTGGCAGGTGATCGACAAGGCCAACCAAGGGGGAGGGAAGCCATGGTCATCAAGATGCGCCGGCAAGGGCTGTTAGCACTGCGCTCGCGCTTGCTTGATCAATACACGGGATCGCAGGGAGGAGGTGGAACGGTGGAAAAATCGTCTCATTCTCGATTCGAGAGGCATCAACAGGAGCCGATGCGACCCGTGCCCAGCGCCGACAAAAAGTAAAAAGGCTAAAAAAAACAAGGCATGCTACTCATACACCGTGAGCTCCGTCTAGATCCTTCTACAGCTTCATCCCCAGCGCCTTGTTCACCCGCATGCTCTGCCTGATGCTCAGGTCCAGCATGATCTCCTCGCTGCCGCCGGGGATGGCGTACGCGCGCACGTCCCTGTACAGCCTCTCGACCTTGCCGCCCTGGCCGCCGCGCGAGTAGCTGAGGCCGCCGAAGATCTGGCTCGCCTCGCGGGCGCAGAACTCAAAGGTGACGGTGGCCTGGGCCTTGAGGCCGGCGATGGCGCCGCCGAGCTTGAGCATGGCCTCGGTCTCGCCCATCTTCTGGCACTGGAAGATGAGGTTCTCGAGCCAGTTGTACGAGGCCTCGATCTGGCGCGCCATGTGCGCGAGCTTGAGGCGGATGACGGGGTGCTCGATGAGCTTCTTGCCGAAGGTGCGGCGCTTGGAAGCGTACGACACCGACTCCGAGTAGCACACGCGCGAGAAGCGGAGGCACTGGATGATGATGCCGATGCGCTCGTGGTTGAAGTTGGTCATGATGGCTGTCGCGCGTTAGTTTTTCGCTTCCTCGGGATTACACACGGAGATGGTGAGTGACTTACCTCGGAAGCCCCTGTCCTTCTTGCCGAGCAGGTTCTCGACGGGCACCTTGACGTCCTCGAACGTGATGTACGTGGTGCCGCTGGACCACACGCCCTGGCAGTCCATCTGGCGCGTGGTCACGCCGGGGAAGTCCCGCTCGATGAGCAGCAGGCTGACGCCGTTCATGCCGGGCTCGCCGGTGCGAACGGCGGTGGTGAAGTACCGCGCCCACTTGCCGTTCGTGATCCACTTCTTCTCGCCGTTGACGATGAAGTGCTTGCCGTCCTCCGTCAGCTTGGCCTCGCAGGAGAGGTTGGCGACGTCAGAGCCGGCGTCGGGCTCGGTGATGGCGAGGCAGATGCGCTCGTCGCCGGCGAGGATGCCGGGCAGGATGCGGTCGACCAGAGCCTTTTGTCCGAACTTGACGAGGGGCGGGCAGCCGATGCCGAAGCCGCCGATGATGTTCCAAACGAAGCCGCCGGAGCCGGGGCGCGACAGCTCGTCGGTGAGGACGAGCTCGTGGAAGAGGTCCCACTTCTCGGGGGCCACCGAGTCGACCGTCTTGGGGCTGTACTGGGTCTGGTAGTGCATGCCGAGCAGGCCGGCGAGGTAGCCGCGCTGGCCCATGGCCTTGTAGATCTTGGGGTCGACGAGCTTGGCCTCGTCCCACTCGGCGACGAAGGGCTCGATCTCCTCGTCCACCCATTGGCGGACCTCGTTGCGCAGCGCGACGTGCGACTCGTTGTAGTAGGGGGAGTGGAACTGGGCCTGTCAGTGAGGGCTCGATGGAAGAGAAAAGGGGGGAGGGAGGGTCTGGGAGGACAACATACAGACTGGTACCAGCTGGGGTCGGCAAACGGGATGAGGCTGCCGTAGGGGTCGAAGGGCTCGGACTCGTCGGCGGGCGCGACCTCCTGGGCGGCCTTCTTGACGACGGCCTGAGTGGGCTGAGGCGCGGCGGCGACGGGGGCGGGCTCGACGGGCTTGGGCTTGGAGTCGAGCGACCCGACCTGCAGCTTGGCCTTGTACTTCTTCAGGATGCCCTCGTTGTGGTACTTCCAGAACTGCTTCGAGGCGTCCTTGCCGGCGACGCGCTGGATGATCTTCTTGCCGCCCGGGTGGTCATCCTGGAACTTGGTCAGGTCGTAGACGTCGCCGTCGACGATGATGTAGAGGTCGTCGGGCTTGTTGTGCGACGCGACGTCGCTGGTCGAGAAGGTCTTGGACATGGCGACGGTGGTGATGTCTGTCTGTGGGAGGAGGGAGGGGGGAGGGGAATTGGCTGTGGAAAGAAAGGAGGGAAAAAAAGAGAGGTTCCAGATGATGGGGTCGAGCAAGTCGCTGGCAAACTTATTATGGGATGCGACGGGATCTGAGGGTCAGACAATCACATGCCTCGTCGACACCGCCCATGCTGGCCTCTCGATGGCGGTTCTGACCCTGCTGGCCCCATGCTTGCGGCTCCGTACCCCATTTCGGGACCCAATGTGTGGGGAAAAGGCTCATTCTGGGCGAGTGTCCGCGTGTCATGTGGTCGACACGGAGCATTGCAGAGGGCCCGTCGATGGAGGCATGTGATCCCGGATGCTTTGATGTCATCGAGTCGACCTTTCGGAGCAAGGAGGCGGAGGGGGGACAAGCGCAGGGTTGTGCGTGTCATGAACCTCGGCTGTTGCGTCTTGGGTGTTCTGGAGATCTGACTGTGGGGGCGGAGACGGCTGGGGCCAATGGGTGCCCTGCCATTCGTAAGGGCGCAAGCAGCGCTGAACCGAACCGAGCCTCGTTCCTCCGCGATCCGGGGCCGGTTGCCTGAACGGGTCTGGAGGTCTGGAGAAACATGGAGTCGGCGATGCATGGGGTCGGCGATGCATGGGGTTGGTGATGCAGATGGGGAGAGCGTTGCAGCGAGCGTAGCATTGTATTCATCCTCGCCGTACCATTGAGTTCCTAGGTTATCCGGCAGTTACCTTAGGTACCTTACTGAACTGCACCCAACGCCCGTAGACGTGTCGCCTCCTCGATCGCCTCGTCAAACGCCGTACACCTTGATTGCCGCAGCAAGCCCTTCATCACGGTCCCAAGAAAAGCAAAGTGCAAGAAAAAAAGAACATCTCGACCAAGGCCCCCCTCACGCCCCGCGCGGCTTCGCCTTGGCCTGGGCCTTTTCCTTCTTGTCCAGCTTCGCCTTCTTCTTCTTCTCCTCGTTCTTCTCCTCTAGCTTCCGCTTGTGCGCTTGCTTCTCCTCGTCCGTTTTAGGAACCATCTTGAAGAACCCGTCGAGCCGGCTCTGCTGCGAGCCCTTCATGTTCTTCTCGAGCCGCGCCCCTGCGCTGCGGACGCGGTCCTCCGAGAAGCCCTTCTCCGTCACGAGGAATGTCACGAGGCCCTCGAGATCGGGCTTCTCCCACTTGAAGTCGCAGTCCGGGTGGTCCGCCGGCCGCACGTCCGGGTTGAGGAACAGCTCGCGCGCGTCCGCGAACGGCCAGTCGTCGGGCAGCGTGTATTTGCTCTTGGGGTCGTTCTGGATGTAGTCCACCACGCCCTCCAGCGTCTTGTGCTCGCGGATCAGCTTCAGCGCCGTGCTCGGGCCGACCTTGGGCACCGGATCGAGGTAGTCGCAGCCCAGAAGGATGCAGAGGTCGACAAACTAAGTCGGTCAGCCGGGGAGTTTCCATCTTCAACAATGCTCGCCGGATAGTCGTACCTGGCTGCGCTCCATGCCGAGCCCCTCCATGACCTTGTCGAGGTGGATCTCCTGGATGGGCTCCTTGCGCTGCTCGCTGTAGGTCAGATGGCGCAGCAGGATGGGCGCCTCGAACGTCAGCGTGTCCATGTCCTCGCTGGCGGCGGCGTACACCTTGCCGCCCTTGGCCAGGACGGCGCACTGCGCCTCGGCCTCCGTGGGCGCGATGATGTACGGCACGCCCATGAGCTTCAGCAGCTTCTGGCACTCGGCGTTGTGCTCGCGCGTCACGCGCACCGTCCGCCGCGAGAACTTCTCGATGTCCTCGGCCGTGCCCGTCTCCTTGGCCTCCTCGAGGCCCTCCTTGGCCTCCTGCTTGCGCTGGAATCGCTTGGCCAGCTCGCCCGACTTGAGCTTGGGCGGTGCGCCGTCGAAGACGTACAGCGGCTTGATGCCGTTGTCGACCATGCGCAGCGTGCGGTAGAACATGCCCATCAGGTGCGACGTCGTCTCGCCCGACTCGTTCATGAGCTGCTGGCCGTCCGACCGCACGGCGATGAGGAACGAGTAGATGGACATGGACGCGTCGATGGCCACCTTGCGCCCGAATTGGTTTTTGATCTCGCCTTCCTTGATGGCGTCGGGCGCCTCCTCCTTGAGGATCTGGAAGAGTTGCTTGATGCCCATGGTGGCGGTGGCGATGTGAGGGTCGGTGTGTCGGTGTTGAAGATCGGTGTTTCGTCAGTCGATGAGTTGGGAACCGGCCTGAGGTGTCTCAGAAGAAAGGTGAGGTTTGAGAGGTGGTCGACAGGGTAATTGAGGGGAGATGCAGCTCCAGGCAGCCGTCGCGGACTTTGCAGTGGTACTGAGGAGATAAAAAAAAGGGAAGGAAAGACTGGTGACGATCGAAATGGGGAAAGAGCTTGACGCGGTCCCTGACGCGGTGGCTGACACGAACTGCACGCGGGGCCGCCAGAAAGCTCTTTAATGGGTTCCAGCCGCCTGCGCCTGGCGGCAGTTGCCCTTAACCAGATGCTAAGGCGACTACTGCCTGCAGCAAGCTTCGGGTCCTTCTTGCTTGGGCGCGGGTTCATCTCGTCCTGCTGCTCCGCATCATCCTTTCCTTTTCATAATCATCGCCGGAATCCTCGGTCTTGTTGGAAGACGCGAGGAGTGAAGCATCATCATGGCTACTTGGAAACCGGACCTCCAGACTTTGCCTGCGTGCTCCGTGCCAGAGCTAGCTGTCGAAAGACGCCCCCTCGCCGCTCACTCCGGTCTCGGCCATCGATGACAATTGCGTATCACGACGCGAGAATGTGACCCTCATCAATGAGGGGACGCTTTGATGCTGCATCTGCAAGCGCTGGCTGCATGTCGCAGCTGACGCATCCACCGTCGACCGAATCACCATCGCCCGGTCCGTGTCGGTGCATTAATCGAGCGAGTCTAGACATGGCGGTACCTCAGGTGGAGGAGCGTCGTATCGTGAGGAGCAAGCATAACCTTTTACCCGCCGGATCCTCCGCAGTCTGCATATCTCACGGAGCCCTTCGACTTCCTTGATCGAAGCCTGGCCATTCCAACACTCGGGTCTACAGCTCCCTCGACTTTCCGACTGTGCTGATCCGCTGATCCAACTCGTCATGTCCTCTCAGCTCGACATCCTCCGCACTGTCAGCCAGATCAGCTGCGACACTCTCGATGTGCAAGGTAGCCAACTCCACCGCCCACGCCGCTTCGTTTGACCATGTTTTGACATACAGAAGTGGCCAAGGATCTCGGTCCCTTCGTGGACGTAACCTCTAACCAGGTGAGCACTCCCAGGCTGGCCAACCCGTCTCCCGTCCTGGTTGTAACAATAGCCAGGCCATCGTCGCTGGGGAACTCGCCCGCACTGCCCCTGACGGCACCCTTGTTCATGAACAGCTCATCCGGCAGTCAGCTCGGGAAGCACTTGCATGGCTGCCCTCGGTCGTACCCGGAGGCGACCCGGTCACGTTTGCCGTCGAGATCATGGTACGTCCGCTCCCCTTTGCGCTTCTTCACCAGGGAAACATGCCGCTGACGCCTGCAGATGGTCCGACTTTCTATCCAATTCGCACCGTATGTGACGGGCTATCTCCACATCCAGACGAACCCGTACTGGGCATACTCGATCCGAAAGACCTACCGAAACGCGAGGCGTGAGTCCTCTCCCTCGTCACTTTGAAAAGCGGCAGCCATTGATATGACACCCAGGCATCGTCGACATCTTCTCGCGGGTCGACCCCACGTTCGACACGAAAAGAGTGTGCGTCAAGATCCCCGGGACCTACGAAGGCATCGGCGCCTGCCGCATTCTCGAGAACGACGACATACCAGCAAACCGCGTTGCGACCCTGGCCACCACTGTGTTCTGCATGGAGCAGGCCGTCTTGGCTGCCAATGCGCGCTGCACCTACATCGCCCCCTATGTCAATGAGCTCAAGGTGCACTTCGAGCCTGGGTGGGTCGCTCCTCAGTGCCCGCGCTGTCGCTGAAGCTAACGTGCCCAGATATGTCGACGAGCACAAGGCCTTCGAATTTACGCGCCAGGCCCAGCAGCACTACACCGAGACGTCTGCGCGCACTCAAGTCCTCGCAGCCAGTCTGACGTCTGTTGACGAGGTCCTGCAGCTAGCAGGCATCCACCACATCACCGTGTCACCGCCCCTCCTCCGCGGACTAGCCGAGAATTCAGCTACAAGCCGCGAGGACAAACTCGGCGCCTACTTCGCGGCCGGACCGGACACCAAGTTCGACAGGGAGACGTTTGACGCCAACTACAAGGGAAAGGAGAGCTCGTATCGCATCATCTTTGCCCGGAGCGGCCATGGGACGGCTGAGGTGAAGCTCAACCAGGCCATCAACATATTCTGCGACAAGCAGGACGAGCTGGAGGAAATTGCTCGCCGGGCTCTGGAGCAAGCAATGCCGAAGGAAGCTTGACGGCTTGGTGGGCTGGGAGTGCTTCGAAGACTCGGGTCCGTTTAATTTGATTGCGCATGCCACTCGCATATGAGAGACCAATGCGAGATAGACTGTCGCTTTCCGTCGATAAGTGCTGACTCTCTCATCGTCTCCAGGCCGGAAGGGCTGAGCGTCTGGGAGGACGCTGGGGGCCTTGTGATCGCTCAAGATAGGGGTCAAGCCGGCTGGCGCCAGCTGCGTCTTATTGACCCTCCCGCAATTTGATCTATTTGATCTCCCCCCCCCCCGGTCCTGTCCCATCTCGGTCACTCAAACTGGGACCTCGCCTTTCTCACCTGCAGCGCCTCAGCCGCAGTAGACGCCTGCTTGTCATACCAAAGCTGCTGCAGCCTAGAGACATTTACCCAATCGCACCGCCGTTCGCGACGCATTATGTCGTGGCGACCGTCCTCGCCCGACAGGGCTGTTGCGCGTGGCTGGCAGCCTGGTCGTGGGAAATGGAGAGGGCGTATCTGCCTCGTTCCCATCCTCCTCACACATCTGCGAGAATTGCCGTGATTCGGTCCTGACAACCCCACGACATGCCTTCGCTCGGCCTTGAGCCCGTCTACCCGACGTCGAGCAACGCGGCGAGCCCGCGATGGCGCCGTGCCGTCGAGTGAGTGCAGCTGCCTCCCTCTTCCGACCCAGCTCACACCGTCAGCATCGTCTGTGTCCACGGCTTCGGTCGCGAGCCGGCGCATGCATGGCACCATGATGCCGCGGGCAAGACGTGGGTAGCTGACCCCGACTTCTTGGGCCAGCTCGCCGACTACGCGCGCGTCATGCTCTACACCTACAACGCGGACCTGGCTGCCAACATGAATGCGGCCAGCATCGCCATGCACGCCACGGACCTCATCAACTTGCTGAACAGCTACTGCAGTGAGACCGGGGGCGGTCCCATCATATTCGTAGCACATGGATTCGGGGGCCTCATCGTCAAGAAGGTGGGGAGCGTTTGATACGTGAAGTAAAACCTTTCGGAGATATTGACCAAGACCAGGCCATTGCGCTGTGCCAGCTGAATCCGACTTATCCTAACTACAAAAACATCAAAGCCACAGCAGCCGGCGTCATCTTTTTGGGCACACCGCACATCATTGACTCGGAACCGCTGTTGACCTGTGTTAAGACAACTGCGCTTCTGCATGCCCGGCCACCATGCCGCATCATGACGGACGACCTCAGGGAGTATGTCGAGTCGGCCAAGGCGGTAAACATGAGTTTTACTTCCGGCCTGACCAAAGACATAGAGATCGTCAACTTTATCGAAGGTGTGCCCACAAATGTCGCCCCGAGGGGCGAGCCCGCCTATACAGCCAATGTCATCCCCGAGTTCTGCTCTCGCCTGGGCGTAGGCCAAGGTGTCACCGAACCCATGGACTGTACTCACGAACAGCTCACCAGCTTCCCGAACCCCGTCAACGATCGCTTTCGTCGGCTGCACGAGAGACTCGTTGACATGTGTGACGCCATCACACAGGGCACCGCACTCAGGCCGGCCGTTCTGCCTCTGTTGCCAACACCCAAGCTGCCTCCCTCAAAGTCGCCGGTAACGACACCCTCCGGATCAGGACGGTCCAGTCCTGGTGAGTGAAGCGGTAAATAACTTCTATGACTGATTCCTGACCGTTGTAGCACCTAGCGATGACTCTTCAGTGAGCAGCCGTGGGGGTTTCTTGGAATGGTCCAAGAAGAGGCACGCTATCGACACGAACGAGTCGCGCACAAGACTCTTGACCTGGCTGAAGGGCTGGAACGAGGAGAATCTTGGCAATCACATCTTCCCGGCCCTTCGGACTAGGCACTGGTTCCTATTCAACTTGGTGTTCAAGAGCTGGATGAGCTCCGCCGCGTCAGACGCGCTGCTCATCACAGGGGGCACCGGCGTAGGCAAAACCTATCTGGCCAAGACCATCGCCAACCATTTGGCGTCGACGCAGCCACCGGAAAACCCAACGGTGGCGTTCTTTTGCAATGCGCACACGGCACAAGCAGCGCAGCCGGCCATTATGGACTTTTTCATGCACGACCTTCTTTGCCGTAAACCTGAATGGTTTGACGGAATCCCGCCGAGATATGAGAAAAGAGGGCCCACGAACTCCCGATACTCCCAAGGCACACTGTTTGATATGCTGCGTGGCATCATGAGCACCAAGAAATCCACAAATACCGTTTTTTTCATCATCGACGGACTCGATCTATGCGATCCCAGCTTCGTGCAGGACTTTATTCGGCAGCTCGGCTCTCTCACGACAAGGCTTATAATCCACGGCGCAGAGCAGACACTGCCTCCCGATCAAGCCGAACCGCCCAGGCCCAGATTCAAGTTCCTCCTCACCATGACGAGTGATAAAGTACCCCATCATACCGTTGGATTTCGAAACATTGCTCTTGCGCCGGCTGTGCTACGGGCCAACATAGATGCATACGTTGAAGAGTTCTTTGCCCGCTTCGTGGGTACGGTACCATCGTCGATTCTGACGAAGAAGAAGGCATGGGTCAAACAACAGTCTCACTGCTTCTTCGTCGCCGCCGCCAGCCATTGCGCAGACATCGAAGCTGCTGCGGCTGGGAAACGAGACGGCCTCCAGTCCTACAACCAAATCTGTCCACCATCACTTTCTGAGTACTACGATCGCGAGTTTCTCCCGCTTCTCCAAGACACGCAAGGCAGCAGCAAACATGCCCTCCTGATGATGCTGCTTCACATCGGCGCTCTCGGCCCGCTCAATGTGGCGGAGATGCTGGACGCGATTGCCTGTCTGTACGATGACCCAGGGATGAGAGACACCACGAAACGGGCCGTGTTCAGCGGCAAATGTTCGCGGTTGGTATTTATTGAGGGACCAGGATTCGGATTCGTCCACATGAGCTTGGCTACGTACGTTGAAAAGTTTATTACCCGACAAGAGCAGCATGCCAACATGGCTTCAATCTGTCTAAAGTATCTTTCACGGCCAGTTTTCAAATCGCCTCTGCATCTGTACACCAAGTCCAAGGCAGAAGCGCGCAGGTTCTCAGCCGCCGAGTACCCCTTCTACGACTACGCTGCGAACCGCTGGGTGAGACACGTCGCCTGGGCAGAGGACAAAGGGTTGAAACTCCTCCAGGAAATCCAGAGATTCTTGTCCGACCAATCGCCACACTACCAGACATGGTGTCACTACACTGCCTGGTCCGAAGGCGAGAGTGAGGCGTGCGCTAACTTCAGAGTGCCGGCGTGCGTAACTCTGGCAAGAGAAAATGCACTAAATGTGGTCGAGCATTTCCTGCCATTTGCTCAACCAAGGACGCTTCTGGCGAGAGCTCTTGACGCGGTCGAGCTGCCAGAGACGGCGTCGAAGTTCGTTGCTTTTGCTCAAGGTCCTCGCCTCTTCACCGCGGACGAGCTCCAGGACTACCAAGGGTTCAACGCTCTCCACTACGCCAGTGATGAGGCACATCCCAAAATGGTCGAGCTCCTTCTCAAGCACATGAAAAATGTGAACCAGCGCGTCCCCCTCACTGGAGAGTCGGCCTTGTTCCTTGCTTGCAAAATGGCCACCAGGAAAGCGAGGTCGTTTACCACCAACAAGCACGCCCTCACGGTTGCTGAACTCCTTCTGGGGGCAGGTGCTGACCCTAACATTCCTACGAGGGCGGGAGACACGTGCTTGCACGCCGCTTGCAGGTCCGAACACGCGAAACTGGCAAGACTCCTATTGAAGCACGGAGCACTACCCAACGTCTCGGACCTCAAAGGCGTCACGGTTCTTGAAGCCGCAGCAGTCATTGGCCAGAGCCTGTCTACCGTCGAGTCGCTCATCGACGCTGGCGTCGACGTTGACGTGTGGTGTCACGACAGGCGGAGCCCAATATCAGGTGCCATCAAGGAAAAGGACTTTGACATTTTCAAGCTGCTAGTCCGCAGCTCCAAGAACATTAACATGCTCGATGGAAACGGTGTCGGTCTTTTGCACTATCAGACGGTGCTGGAGAGTCCCGAGTGGCTGTCCTGCATTCTGGAGAAACCTGACGTCGATCTCAACCTGATGCCTCTGAAGGGAGGTAAACTCGGCATCCCCCCTCTGGCGTTCGCGGCAGGACAGGGCTACTCTACATCCGTCGAACTGTTACTCGCGGCTGGGGCAACACCAAGCTACGTGCCGGGCCAGGCTGAGCTGCTTCCCCTTTACTACGCCATTCAAGCAGAGGGTGCCGGCGGCGCTCGGATGACGCGTCTCCTACTCGAGTATGGCGCCCCGATAAATACAGTTGAGAAGCATGCGGGATGGGGAGAGAGGACCGCGCTTGCGAGGGCCGTCGCATCGAACAACGAGAGCCTCGTGCGACTACTCCTCGACTATGGCGCAGATCCGACAGTGGAAGAAGGCTACGGAAATAGGGGACCTCTCGGTCTTGCTGTGAAACGTGACAACCTCGCCATTGCGCGCATGCTTCTGGAGCACTCGCTGCCGCCGGACCCTAATTACATCCCGAACGGCAGCGTCCATGTTCTCGTCCAGGCAGTCAAGCCTGGAAGGGGAGCTGAAATGACCAAGCTCCTGTTGAAACACGGCGCCGACACAAAGACATTCCACCTTCCGGGCCAGCAGGAGAACCCCTTGCATTACGCCGCTGGCGATGGCATGGCAGACGTGTGCCAGGTGTTGCTCGATCACGATCCTGGAATGATCCATTTGCAGTTCGAAGGCAGTTTGTTGGTTGATACGCCGCTTCACCGTGCTGCGAAGGCAGCGAAACCAGATGCCACGATCGCTTGCCTCTTAGCTGCGGGTGCTCGTCCTGATACACAGGCGCACTTTTTCCAAGACATACCTCTACACACAGCGTGTGAGGGGGGCAATCTCGACGCGGTAAAAGCACTTCACAAGGCAGCACCAGAGCTGATTGATAACCAAGACTTCTACGGCAATACCCCGCTGATCGACGCCTGTCGTGAGGGTGCTGTGGCAGTGGTCGAGTTTCTTCTGCAGAAAGGCGCCAACATTACCCTGAAAGATGACTCGGGACAGTCGTGCGTTTCACGCGTCGTCGACCAGGACCCGGGCGTCGCACTCCGGCTTATGCGGCTGCTGCTCGACCACGGCCTTGGCCTCGGGGACGCTGTTTCCAGTGACGGCTATACGATCCTTGCTGAGGCGTGCGTTGCGCAGAATCTCCCTGTCGTGAAGTACCTCCTTGAGAAAGGAGCTGATCCTATTCACTGTCAACGAGGACCAGACGGCTCTTCTTGGCGGACGGCATTGCATTTATTGATGCAAAGACGAAAGCCAAAGGTGCTAGATGTGCTTCTCGAAAGGGAAGATGTCCGCGCTCGCCTTGACTTAGTTGACTGGCACGGCCGGACTGCCATTCACTGCGGTTTACGACACCCCATCACGCGTTCAATGACAAGCAGGATATATTGGGCATGTGAGCAATCCCTAGGAAGAGACGCGTTCTCGGAGCTGATGTGCGTCAAAAACATTGTTGGGTTGACTCCCGTCGACCACACCCAGACGTGTGTGCGCAAGTACCCAGCTCCAGGCGCCGTGCTTGGGATGGATCGTAAGATCCAACGAGATTTGTTGGCCGTGACTCACGTCTTCAGGACTTTCCATGGGCATCAGGCTGTTCTGCTTGACATAATCGACCTGCTCATGTTCCGCGGCGGCTACGATGATCATGCCATTACCTTATTCCACCGTCTCGCTTTACGGAACGATATTGCCGAAAAGAACAGTGTTTTTGAGAAAACCACGGAGTACAACTGGTCATGCGACTGCTGCGAAAAGTCCATGAGTGACGCGGCCAAGGAGGCCATGCGCGTATGCCGTGTCTGCCAGGTCAGCTTGTGCGACAGCCGGAAGTGCTGGGACGTGTGGGAACCACATGACCATGTGTGGGTGACGATACCGTTTATCACAGATACGGATCTCAACTCTCAGGAGATGCAAGATACGCTTGAACACCTTCTTTGGGCGTTTGACCCCGAAAATGACGAAGCTAGAGCAAGGCCACGCGCTGAACAGGAATCCCCGTCAGAGGACCCAGAGTCGGACGCCACAACCTTCTCGCTGGCCATTTTGCATGCTTTCGGCTTCCTGGAAATCCCACGGAAGGCGTGGAGCCCATACTTGCCCCTCTCGCCGTCTGTATCCAGGCGTCTGGCACACTGGGAATGGATGATTAGGCCAGCGAGGAAGGTTTTCCAAGAGAGCACTTGGGATGCTGAGCTCGATCCACGGAGGCTCAAGTCCGAACTGGACTATTTCTTGACATCAGGACGGAGAGCGGCGTTCCGTAACGAAGAATTGATGCAGTCTCAGGTCACCCTAGAGAGCTTGGCAGGGCTGTTCGAAGAGAAGGAACCGCCAGCAGGACCGAAGTCTCGTCATCGCGGACTGCCGCCAGGTATGCTTCCGGGTGCAGGAGGTCCGTTTCCGCCTGGTACAATGCCTCTCGAGATACACACGCCGCCGCCACCGCCACCGGGCATGTTTCCCCCTGGACCGCTGGTATTGGGGCCCTCGCTGCCGGCGACGCCGACGTCGACGTCGTCTCTTTCGATTCGCTCAGCTTCACCGGCTCCGTTGAACATCTCAGATTAGTTGCAGAGTTGCGGAAGGATGAACATGGTGTCACAGTGTGGCGATGAGCCTCATTCGATTCGGAGCAATGCATGAAAGGTATCGTGTATTTATTTGTTCGCGTTTATCAAACACACTCTTCGGCACCTTCTTGTCCAGACACCACGACAGACATTTCGCTCAACGCATGAGGGCCACCTCGACTTCGTGCGGGCACATTCGCAGATCTCCCTTTTGACAGGGGAGTTGGGGGCCTGAGCGGTGTGTAGGGGAGGCGCACATTCTCGGCCTCGCTCGATGGACTCGCGGCAGGGAACAACAGCGACTTGCGAGTGTTTGCACGTCTTGCAGATATTACATGTGGTGATGTCCCATGAGCTTGGTACACATCGTGGCGATTCGACGACTGGACCACGTTAGTAATGGGGGTGGGGGAAGGGACGTACCTGCGTCTTGGGTTGAGTTTCTTTTGGTGCTCTGGTCTGTCAAATGTCAGTAACTTGAGGGGTGAGGAAGTTTGCTTACCTCTGTTGCTCTGTTGCTTTGGTGCTTTACTTGGTTGGGGACGTGATGATCATATATATGCATCGTTTCTGGCCGAATACAAGTGATAGCTTGCTTCTTGTCTTGCAAATCAAAGAATTGAGAAGTTACAATGGCGTTGTCTGATTTTCACGTCAAAGATACTGAGGAATGGCAAAGCATTGTTCTTGGAGCCCTTGAGGCGACAAAGAACACGAATGTTTCAAAATGCCTGTCGCATCACATCTGTCGATTAACAAAGGGGAATGTGATATTAAGCATTTTGTCAACGATCCTTCTCTAACAACTTCGTCGCATGAGCCCTGAGCCTACCCTCTGAATCTATCATCATACAGACCCAAATAAATAAATACTATATTCGACTGTATCACTTCATTTAAAATATAAAACGCATGCAGGATGTGTGGCGCGGCGATTCATCAAGAATTTACCTACTTCCCTCAGAGGGAGTGTTCAGGTGTCAGACAAGTTGAATCAGACGTGATGGAAAGGATGAGAATGCAAATCCCGGTGGAGCGAAAAGTGCCGAAGATGCCGGTATCTACAACGATGATGGTAGTGATGGAGACTAAATGCCAAAGAGAAATTATGGTACTGTAACGTTTAAAGTGGACTGGGATATATAAAAGGTAATAGAACGACCACCTGAAGGCAACTGCCAACAGGGAATAGATCGAAAGAGCCGTTTAGAGTATAAGGTACCTTACCCTATGGTCGAATGATGGTGCATTTCGGTACAGCGCTGGACGAAGCCTGTGGGGAGTAAAGGTCCATTGCCTTCAGGGGTCTCTAGGCGTCGTCATTTTCTTTCCAGGGCCCATAGTTCCAGGGGTAATCCACCATAAACCCCTGAGCTCCGGATCGCGTCTCCACCGTCGCGCATCGACACGTGACTGGTCTGAGACCTCCAAGCTGTTCAAGATTCCCAGTCGCATCTTCAATCTGGCCTTGTCAGCGCCATCCTCACTCTGCCCTCATCTCTTCTTCACTACATCTCGTTGTGCGTTCGTGCCGCTTTCCACGACCTCTCCGTCACTCACTACCGCGATAATGCCGTCCCCAATCATGACGGCGACGCTGCAAGCGTCGACGCTGTCGACCGTGTCCAACATTTGCGCCCAGTTCATCCAGGCATACCAGGAGCAGGTATGTCCTCCCTCAGCCTCGTTCAAACGCCTCGCTTAACACCATTCAGCGCCCGTTCCGCCTCGACTTCATTCAGCTTCTCCGCTTCATCGTCCTCTCAGCCGTCACGTGCCCGCCCAACTTCCATTGGCAGCAATTCCTCGAGCGCAGCTTTCCGGCCTACCCGCTGCCGGCGCAGGCGCCGTCGGACCGTTCGGCGGACGTCGAGCTGAAGCGTCTCGACAGCGAGCCTTCGCGGCTGGAGGATGGCACGGTCGTCGCACCGGAGCCCAAGTTCAGCCTGCGCAACACGCTGACCAAGTGGTTCGTCGACTGCATCACCATGGGCGCCATCATGAACACGGTCGCCTTCCTGGTGATCATGGGCGGATTGAAGGGCCAGGGGCTGGGGCCCATCTGGTACAACATCAAGACGGTGAGTCGCCTCCCTTGCATGCGGGTCACGTGGTCGGCTAACATGCGGCAGCAAACTATCCCGATCATTGTCGCCGGGTACAAGATCTGGCCGCTGGCGTCCATTGTCAGCTTCAGTTTCGTGCCGGTGCACAGGCGCATTGTGTTTCTGAGCTTCATCGGCCTGTTGTGGGGAATATACATGAGCCTTGTGGCGGCCAAGGTATAGTGCGGGTGCTGCCTTTTTTCTTTCTTTTTTTGGAGTAGATCATGATGCATCGTCTGCACGCCCGATGATGAAGAGGACAGGAGGTAGAAAGTCAAATGTATGTGACAAACACGCATTATTGAGCCGGAGGCTCTCACGCTTGGAGCATGGCTTACCAAGTCAGAAAATGTTATTCAACGTTGTATAATTGAAATATCCTATAAGCGACTATTAAAATGTATGGAATCAGATGTCATTCCTAGAGTCGGACATTACCAGGCCCACTCCCAGGAGAGGCTAGAAATGGGATAAAACTTTTACGGCACTTCCTCTCGCACTCGGCTTCAGGGCCTGCGAATCCATTGGCACCGAAATAGTGACCTTGAAACGTACACGGTCTCCTCCTCTGGCCTGTTCGATGCAATCATCCAGTTCTTCCTCGAACAGGGCTTGGCACTCTTCAAACTCATCATCCCGGCCATGGGGCACGAGAACCTCAAAGCACTCGGTAGGCGTTTGCAACGTCAACAACAAATCGCCAGCCGCGACACCATTTAGGAGAGCAACCTGTTCGTATAGCTGAGATAGGCTAAGGCGAGAGAACTTGTCCTTGGGCTTCCACTTTCTCTTTTTGACGGTCGTCCCGTGCGGGGAAACGATCAAGAAAGAGATGGCGAATGTCGGCGAAACCTCAGGCGTTTCCATGGGATGTCCTGTGTGCTGAGATGCGGGTGTTTGTTCTGCAGCAGACTCCTGCGAACCGGAAGTTTCCATTATCGCTATCGGCGCAACGTTCTCGCCGCTGACAGCAACATATGGAACCTGCAGATTCGATGGCTCTGCAAGGCTTTCAATCGCGGCGGATGGCTCAGCGTAAGGCGCTGCCACGATGACTGAAGAGTCCTCGGGCCCACTTGTCTGTCTCTGTTCGGCAGGTGGAGAGTTTGAATGCCCCTCGGGACGTGTATTGACTGAGATATCCGCCTGGCGTGTAGACTTCTCGGGGGCGTCGTTCGGCGTCGGCTCAGACAGCCCGTCGGGGCCAGGTCGACTTGTCTCTCTGTTCCGGCACGAATTCCTGGTCTCATACGGCTCGAAATTTGGGACTGTTCTCACATGCACTATCCTGTTTGGAGGCCCCATTGTGTGTTGAGTTCTGGTCCGTTTCGACGCAGGGTCTTCGGCTTGTGATCCGTAAGGACATGGCCTGGTTCTGGTGTTGCAGGCCTCTTTTTGTTGTGCGACGTGATTTGGTGACTGCCTGACCACCTCGGCAGCCTGGGAAGAATTGATGTCGTCGCTTGGTTCGGTAACTGATTCATGTTGGATCGATCGACCGACGGAACTCTCTTTTTGTCCGCGGGCAAAAGGGGATGAAGTGTAGCTATGCATCGTGCCGACGAGTCAGCCTTTCCGTGTCGCACATGACAAATTCGCAAGAAGCACATACCTTGGTGGGGGTCCAGGCACAAAGCCAGGAGGAGCGCCATCCTCATTGACGGTAAGTGCTGGGTCAACAGAGTCGTCCCCGTCTTTGTGTTTCGTGGTTTGGTCGTTGCCATCACGTGTGTAGCTGGCGAGCTTGCCGCTCGTATGGAGTTCGTGGGCCACGCAGCAGAAGAGTTGAGCTACCAGTCCTTCGATCCTGCAATGATGGGATTGTGTCAGCCAGGAACCTTGATCGCGCTCGGCTTGTGCACTTTTGGACTGACATACCTTTCACCGTCTCTGAGAAATTCAAGGCCGTTGTACATTAGCGAAGCCCGATCGCCCGGCCAGAAGTGAATGCCCTTCAATCCGAACCGGAGGAATGTTTCTGCCATGCTGGCAAATATCTCTCGTGCTTCGGGCCCCGCATGGTGTAGGAGATCCTCGACTCCTTTGTCGTCAGCAGTGCGGTAGGTTGTAACGAAGTCGTTAACATCTTTTCTGAAGTCGTTCACTCGTCGAAACCTCAAGTCGTCGTAATTCAGTTCACGGTACAATTCCTTCAGCCTGACCTTTGTGGCACGTGCAAATGACAAGCTCATTGCTGGGGAGTCCGAAGTACTGCTTTGGATTGGTGCAGACCTATCATTCCAGACATCACACAAACGAGGTGCTGATTGCAGCGTCTCTTATGTCCCGGTTGATGTCGTGCACCTCGGACATGGCCCTTACAGAGCGTAAGCAGGCCCCAGCTTCATCGCCTTACCCTGCCCTCACCATCACGTTGAGTCACGCCAGGGTAAAGAGCCCCTGCAGCCGGAGGTAATTTCAGCCTGCAGGTATCAACCGGCTCTTCAGGTCAAGTTCCTATTGGTACGGAACCTAGGTGTGCCTCCCCGAGTGATATCTGGCGTGCCCTCACAGAGAGCAGATAAACATGGGTGGTGTCGTATCCGTGTCATGAAGATGCCCAAGAGGCGAGATGTAAGCCACCAACACATTATCATGTTCCGGGCGTGCACTTCGTCCGCTACCGTACATTCAGCCAGTCATGAGTGCTACATCTCCACGTCCCTTCTCGCTTAGCGAGAGCCTTGTTCTTGCGTAGATCCCAGTAAGAAAAGCAAGGCACTCAGTGTCCCGACCACTGCCATCCTTGCCGGAAATTATCAAAAGCCTCCCACTGCAACCCTTCTAGATGGAGGACCAGGGGACAGTACGCACGAGCCCGCGAGCAGCCCTAGCCACTAGCCAAGAGACTATAAATGGTAACAAAGGGCAGACGCTACTGCCCAACAGCATCACCATTTAGAGAATCCGACAGCTCACGTCACACAAGTCACCTACCACCACCCGAAACAGCCACCGACTCTACTAATCAGGTAGAGTAACGAAACTCGGTGCTTCTCCACTCACAGGATGGCGTGTTCACCCTTGCGTCTCTGCCTGTCCCGCGTCTTGGCATTGGCGAGGCCTCGACAACTGGAAAGGCTGTGGCCAGGACCCAGGATGTTGACGTGGCAGCAGACAAGGCTGGGCTCATGAAAATTCTGCAAACCTCGACGTGCGGGCGGTGGCAGATGTCCGAGCTCTCTCTAGCAAACCAGCATGCGCCGTTGGTTGATAGCCGACATACCTTGAAACCGGTGAGGCTCAGCTGTGGTCTGGAAGAAACGCTCCGAATGCTCGCGCCAACGCCGTCCAAATTAGGATGCTGTCAATCCCTGGGAGGCCTCATAACTGCGCCGTTGGAGCACGTCATGCATCCGCTTCCCATGTTCTATTGCGGCTGATCATTTGCAGAGTCTAGTGGGAAGCGCGCGATGTTAAGCGCTGAGGCTTATACTAGTGAAGAGCGTGGGAACCATCAAGATGACGCGCTTGATCCACCCTCTCTCCTCTCCTCGAGACTCTCCCGCATTCAGCGCCTTGATCACAGAGTATTGTTGGATCCTGAGAACGTCTGCAAGTTCGAGGAAAATCATGACAGTTTGTTGGAAATAGTGTATCTCGAGAAGTTGATCCGTCAGTGGGCCCTCAGCACCAGTCCTCCACGCCGAAGTCATCATCCGCCTCAATATATGCTTTCCCACCCTCCATCAGCGCCTCAATCCTGATCTTCACTGGCAATGACTCGCCGCTCCTTAGCTGGGCGATGCCCTTCTTGATGGCGCGGCTGCAGTCCATCTTCCACTCTCCGAAGTGTGCCTCCTTTCCCCGGTCAACCTCTTGCTCGAAAAGCCCTTGCGGCGTCTCCAGCGTCAGCATGAGGCCCCTTGGCGTTAGCCCGCTCGTGTTAAGCTCCGCCAGCCTGGCCACATGCTCTTCAAGACGTGACAAGGCCATGCGCGGAACACTGGTTTCGGGCTCCCACGGCACTTTCTTGTTGAGTCTCCCGATCGAGAAGATGACCCACGTCGTGATATCGACTCTCGGCTTTGCGCGGGACTGCTCCGACTTGCTCTTTCCGGCCTCTGATTGTTCAGGCTGGGGCAGGCTCATGGGTGCCACCGGAGCAATCGGGATGACGGCCTCAGTAGCCGTCGGAGGCGGCCTTGGAGCGGCAGGCTGGCCCGACTGCTCGCTTGTCTGTGGCTGATCAGGCTCACTTTCAGACCTCTCAGCGGCTTGCAGAATCTCGTCCGCCTCCGCCTCAGGGAGTATCCCGTCTGGCCAGGTCCGAGGTGTCCTAGTCCGTGAGGAATGCCGTACAGGCTGGGGCGAGGTACTTGTTCCAGCAGGGGCCCTGCCGTAGGTCGTCTTGCGTTTGGGTGTCGGCGGTCTTTGCTCCTTGAACCGTTTCGCAGATGACTCTTCTTTGTCCTCTCCTTCCGGATGAGATCTTGCGGTGCCGGAGGGAGTAGAGCTAGCATCGGAGGGGGAGCCAAATACTTGGGATGGCACTACGTGACTGCACGGAGGAACCATGCCGCTGTCTGGACCGTTCGAGTCTTTCGTAGCGTCCTGGACGGCGGTGTTGTTGAGAGGATTCGTATCCTCCTGTCCGAACAGCGGAGGCTCTTGGGCATTGATGGCTTGAAACGAGGAGAAGCTGTACGACATGGAGAGGCTAATAAGTAAGCATTTCTGGCGCAGCGGCTTCATGTAAAAAAGGCACGTACTGATCAGCTGCAGCGTCCGGAGACAATGCGCCTGAGGACCGAGCTCTAGGCTCGCCGAATACGTCGTGGAGATAGTCCTCTTCACTCTGACTGTCAAAGCCGTCGGCTCCAGAGTCCTTCCTCAACTTGTCGTAGCTGTGTTGATTGTACGACATGCGGAAAAAGAGCTTCATGATGGAAGACAAGATTCTGAGTTGCGTTCTGTCAGTAAGTGCAACAGTCGTCGGTGGCCGTGACAGTGGCAGACCTTGCGATGTCCGAGTTGGTTGAAAACTGGAGACTGTTGAATCTGGCCGAGGCAGGATCACTAGGCCAGAAGTGAGGGCCCTTCTTCCCCGAAGTCACGAAGCTTGTGGCCATGTCGGTGAATACTCGCTCGGTGTTCATCTTTTCAGGCTTTGACAACATGATGAACTCCTTCGCGGGCCTGCCATCACGGGTTCGATAGTTCTGAACAAAGGTGAGTGTCGCGGTCCTGAATTCGGGATAGTAGGGGCTTCCTTGGGGGTAGTTGAGCTCGTGGTAGAGCTCTCGTACCCCCGGGATCTGGGAATGCTTGTCGGGAAGTGACATGGAGGGCTTGGATGGATGGAGAGCGGCGGCGGAACCTGGGCCGCCAGGACACGTCCTGAGCGGCTCGCCTGTGAGGATGCCTTTTGTAGTGCATACACCCCATGAGCATCTTGTTCCACTCACGAGTCCTGGTTCACCAAAACTGGTATACGCAGCGAGCTTGGCCTGAAACCTCTGACGCATCTCAGAAAGAACCTGGTCAAATCGGTGAGTAGTGGCTGCGCACCAACCGCCCTCCAATATTATGGCTGCCATTGGTGCGGACCGCTTCCGTGGTCGAGAAGGCTGCAAAGCTCAGACATCACCCCCTGTGGCACATTGGGCGATTTTGGAGTGTAGTTATCTCGCCCCCGGCGATGTAACGATCAGGCTTGCAGGTTCTACCCATTTCCATTGACACATCAAAATTGAACCCCATGGGCAGGGGACCTTGGGCTGGACCTGACCAGAAGCCCTCCTCATTTTGAGCATCCATCGGGTCAGGCTGGCTACCTGGCGTGACATTGTGGCGGGCGCGTCTGGTCAGCTTCCAGGCCGACACGGGCCAACCAACATCCCCTGACCTGATGCAGCCTGATGCTAAGGTTTGCGTCACTGGACTTGATCTTCCCTCTCGGGCGGCTTTAGTTGATGTTCGGGATGCGCCAGATTATATCGATCTTTAAGTCACCGCACTGCTGTTGTGGGTTTTCGTATAGACTACCTTATTAAGAAGATCAAAGCGGCAGACTTCAAAAAATACTATCGTCAAGCGCTAAGGCCTTACAAGGCCCGGCGGTAATCCGTCAGCCCCCCTTGTCTGTCAGGTTACACAAGTTGGCTTGCTAATCACGCTAGCTCATGCAGCCACTTCTTCTCTCGAATGATAATAAAAGCTAATGGAGGGCATTGACTCATAACGTGTGAATGTTGTTGCTTTTTCCTGCCGCAGGGGAGGCGGAGGTCTAGGGTCCAATGTCGAGTCTGCCCACGCGAACTTGATGTTGCCCCAGACCGGTGAGAAAACAGACATGGGTGGAAAGCACATCGGGTGTCTCCCCGGCCAGTCCGTGTTGTGAAATACCCTTGATCTGCATGGAACAGTACCGGATGTGACAGCTGTCAGGTGTGAAAAACAATAGTCACAAACATTCTGCCGGGGGGGTTCATGTGTGGCGTTTCGGCACACGTTCGTTCTATGTAGCAAGACGAGCACTGAGATCATTTTCCACTCGTGTGAGCGTCGTTTGATCATTCGAATGACGTGATACAATCCGAACCATAAATGGGTGAAAACGTGTAGCTCTAGTAATACATTTGAAACTTGCCCTTCGAAGCCCTCAGAATACCAATCAATTATCGAACATTAATGAATCCTGTTACCACACATTTCTCCCCTCCGGCTCCATTGGTTGGCGCACCTCACGCTCTGACGCTGCCGCCTGTATCAGAACCTTGACGGAGAGGTCTTGTCCCTGTTCCACCTGGGAGAGGGAGCGCTCAACGACGTGCTGGCACACGCTCTTCCAGGCCGTGTACTCACCCTCCCGGTCAAGGGGCACGTTCATAGTCACGCTAAAGCCTGCAACTTGTAGGGTCAGGCGCAGTCCCTTGGTCTTCGGGCTAAGTCTGGGGAGCGTCTCCTCTTTGAGCTGCGAGAAAGACATGTTTTGCATCCCGCCCCTGCAATGCCACGAATCTAGGTAGTACCCTGTCGACAACGGCTGCCAGCAATACAGCCAGTAAGTACTCTTGATGGAGGGCTGATCATCCGACGCTGCCTTCCGTGGAGAGCCCTCCGCTGATGCCTCCTGCTGCGGCGTCATGACCGCCACCGGGGCATTGCAGGCGGCTGTCGCTCGGTGATCTTGAATGTCAGGGACATGAACTGTTGCAGTCGGGCTGTCCGCGGTGCGGGAAAAGTGTGTTGTGGCGGCATCGGCGACGGTCCCACCGGTGGCTGCCCCGCCGACGGGGCGGGACGGCCCCGGAGCAGACGCTGTGGGGCGCTTCGAGTTCTTCCTTCTGTACGTCCTCCTGAACGTCCCCGACTGGTCTGGATCGAATGGGATAAAGGAGGTGTCAATGGGTCCAATGGCATCCTCCACTGCCGATGCTGTCGCGCGTTCTGGGAAATCTCGTTGCCTCTTCGCTCGTGATCCGGGGACCATGTTGCTGACCAGCGCCGTGTCGGCTGGATGCTCAACCGCTGCGGGTTCCTCGGTGGTCTCGACGGTAAGAGTCGCCGATCTGAGACGCTTGCTGCCGCTTTCTGTGACCTGATCTGTCGGCGTTTATTCTTCGCAGCCGTAGATGCGCTCTCTGTCAGAGGGTGCTGCTGAGCCTGCGGTGTGTGTTTTGTGGCGGGGAGAGGCTGGGCGGTGACGATTCTGGCGGATGATGGCTTGGGACCAATATTCACGCCAGATGAAGCACCAGCACCCGACGGCGCATGTGGGACAGGTGTTTGAACTGAAGAAACCGACGAGGAGGGCTGGTCAGGGTCGGAAGCGGAGGTGGGTGGAGCGAATGCCGCCGTCGTGTATCCGGGCAGAGTTCTGCTGCGTTGCTCAGATCTGGCAAGCCGCCGATTAGCTCACTTCCAGGATAATTCTGTGTGCGAGGAGGACATACGATACGGAAGAGGCCAGCAGGGACTGCGGTTCACCACTGGGCGCCTCGGGCCTCTTTACGGTATACTGCTGGGTTCCCTTGCTCTGAATCGAAATATCTGCGAGATGGGCTATGATCCTAATCGGCATGCCGTCAGTGTCTTGCTCCATAGAACGCATGAACAGTTGGGAAACTTACTTCTTAGCATCAGCCTCAACGGTATAAACTAGTCCGTTGTAGTTTTTGTGCTGATATTCCGGCCAGAACTTCCTTCCCACATCCTTTTCTTCAAGAAAATCCTTCATAAGTTCGCACACGGCGTCCCAAGTCTTTGACGGCTCGGAAAAGACGTCATCTGGTATGCGGTCTTGCACGAAGCCTAACAATCGGCGTTCGGGATCGGTGAGGGGTTTCTGCCGTTTCGCGATAGGGTAGTTAAGGAGCTTCCACAGGTCGCTAATATCGAGGCCGCTCATCGCGTCCTTTAGCACCGGCATAATGATGATTTTGCTAGAAGTCTGAGAGAAAATGTAAGTCGAATGAAGTGGTATCTAGATGTGGTGATGAATGAGGTTGTGCTGGATCTGCGTATTGTAGGCGAAACGTTCCGAGGGACAAAAAAGAGCCCTTGGTCCCGAATATATAGAATGCTTCATCTGCCGTGCCTGAGTTGCTTCCCCACCTGAGGCCATTCCCAAAGGCCATGGCCATCTGTTCGGCTTCAAACATCCCCTGGTTCAGCTGCCGGGGCTTAGAGCGAACGCACCAACGGCTGGTGGGCGCAGCCAGCCTCGAGGCCGCATTTCGGCCTCCCTGTTTCCCCTTTTGCCAGAAGTTCAATGCAGCCGATGGCATTCTCGACCATGACGTAGTAGTTGGGCATGGGGATTCACATGATCAGGAACCCACACCTGTGAACGAGGCGAGGTTGGCCGTCGCGCACCTCGTTTTCCCCGGTTTAAACCAGGCATGCTCGTGAATCCACTTCAGCGCACCCCTGCCTTCATGGCCGAATCGATGCTGTACAGGGTTTACAGGGTTCGTTGAATGTTCTGGACCCTGTGGCCACGCCATAGTCGGCCCCCTGCGTGTTCCTTCCGCATTGGCAGAAGAACAAGCTGCAGCCCGATGAGGACCCAGACGACCATGCCCAGGGCGGCAATCCAGACAGACTGATGCTCATCGCGCCTGGGCTGCCTCCAGACATTGGCGGATGACGATGATGGAAAACGACGAGGCATCCTCAAGGGCTCACATGATCATGGTTATGACAGCATCGGACGCAGAAGTCAATGCAAAGCATTAGACGAACCCTGATTGACGAGCCTTCTACTTTTGGCACGTGTCCTGGTCCTCGGGCAACTCGCTAATGTCTACCACGCTGACCCAGATGTTCTCCTTGTTCTCGCTGTACGACACGATCAACCGGTCCCCAATCTGAATCGCCGTCGGGTAGCTGTATCCGTGTGCGCGGTCCTTGATGCCGCCCCGCGTGTCGGGGATCCAGTTGTCTGGCGCATTCGTCCGCAGCACGCCGACGGCCCGGAACGAGGGATCACCACCGCGCGAGACGGCCAGCGTCAGCGGCTGCCGCTCCGGGTTGTCTGGGTTCCACCGCGGGTTCGACAGCAGGTAGCGGTCGCCGGATCCCTCGAGCTTGCCATGCCACTGCTTCGTCTTGCCGTCGGGGATATTTGTCTGGAAGATTTTGTTGCCCTGCTCCTCCTTGCGGCGCGGGTACCAGTCGCGACCCTCGGGGTCTTCGTTGTATTCGATCCAGACGTTGTGCGTGTTGAGGGGCTCAGACGATATGTCGCGCCAGAAGCGCTGCCAGTAGCCACCCGTCGGCGAGTCCGTGTCGTTGAACCACACTGAGTGCGTGTTCTCCTCCATGCGGTGGGCGCCGTCGCCGGCGATGAAGCGCGAGTTGTACAGCCAGGGCGACCACGCCGGGGCGTCAGCCGGCTGCACTAGGTGCCTGTTGATCTCGCACGCGCGCTTGCAGAACTTCATGCCGTACTCGGTGCCGTAGATCGTCTCGGGGTACATCTGCTCCTCGGTCCATTCGTTCGTCTCGAGCCAGCACGGGTCGCCTGTCGCCTCGCCCTCGAGGCTGACGGGCACGGCGATGCGACCTGCGGACCGGAACCCGCCGTTGCGGCCGTCGCCGGGGCACCAGCGGCTGCCGGACTGGCCGATGGCGAACAGCTCGCCGTCGTCGAGCCGGACGAAGGCGAGCCCCTGCCAGACGCGCTGGGTGATGCCGCGGTCGCACCACCACTTGAAGTTGTGCAGCTCCGTCTGGTTCGGCAGCAGGGCGGCCGGCATGATGGGGGTGCCGTGGGTCCAGGTGAGGCCCGCGTCGTCAGAGGTCGACAGCCACACGTCCTGGCCCATGCTATCCTCGTCGACGGGGGCGGACGAGTAGATGAGGAAGACCTTGTCACCGACGGCGTACAGCTCGGGGTGGTGCGCGTAGGTACGATTCTCGGCCTGGCCGTTGTACACCTCGACCTCCTTGACGACGTTGATCTGGTCCCAGCCGGCGTACAGCTGGTCATCGTAGTCGAGATACGGCTTGACCTGCCAGAGGGACATGGGTGGCGGGGGGTCAGCGCGGGCGAGCGCGGCGAGGCCGAGCATGGAGCCGAGGAGGAGGGCCATGTTGGTCAGAGGATGCGATGGCGTGAAAGGTCCGTTGTCAGGTCCGTTGGCGAGCCGGTTGTCGAGTAGATGGGCTCAACCTTTTTGTAGTCGAGCGCTCACCCGTTCTCCTCTCGCCCCGCGCAGATGTCCGTGTCGGTCCCGCTCCGCTGGTCATTTTTCCGCTCGGCTAGTCCTGGCCCTGCGAGGCGTCGACATCATGCTGCGATGATCACGGACGGCCGCCCGGCAAGCTCCCGCATGTTCGATGGGCGAAATGCGGGGGATCCGGGGCCTGATTGATGGAATCTGGGGAGGTGCCGACGAACATGGGGAAACAAGGTTCCCGGCGCTTGGGGTCGGGCAGGGATGTGAGGCAATGCGATGCGGTGGTGCCCCCGCGAGCGGCCCTCGGGGTATCTTGCCACGGACGCATGTGGACGGCGATGGCACGAAGGATCGGCGTGCATCAGCATGCTCTCGCCGTCATCCGATCGGGTCGCCTGGCGTCGCGTCGGCTGGATATGCATGGCAATGATCGCAGGCCGCAGCTCGGGTCGCCTGCACGAGGTGGCTGTGGTGGTGAGGTGCGATGGCATGGGGATCATGTTCCGGACGAGCATCAGGCCCCAGACTGGTGCGCGCCATCGCTAAGGGAGCTTGTGCAATCGGCTCTTGATGGCGGTTGGTTTCGTCGGACTCGGCCTGGGCGTTTCTTGTCGACAATCAAGGATGAAGAGATGGAAGAATCACGTCGAAGCGACGATGGCAATTCATGTGGGAAGGAAGAAGAGGACTGACTGCCTGGCGGGCGTTGAGGGGCGGTTGGCCTCTGATTGGGTGCCATGATCAGGCCTTGATAAGCCGCCGTAGGGGGGAGGCAGCTAGGGACCTTTGTGCCCTACAGCGACCGCTAAAACCACAGCAAACACAGCGCACTCCACTACAATTCCAGGCTGCTGGTTTGGGTCCTCTGACGTTCTCCAGCCACAAAGCAGCCCAGCCAGCCAGTGCAAGTCAAGCCTCACGCGGGGTTAGGAAATCAACGGGATGTCAAGATCACATTGGTAACACTTGGGAATCGCCAGTTGTGCGAATGATCCGGGATAGATAGCAATATCCTCTGGCTGACTGCTCTATCCCTATCCCATCCTCCACATTTTCTATCGCTATCACCTATATATCTGGACGACCTCCAGCCATGTCTGACATGGCACACAATAATGCATACAGCCAGTCAGATGCCGCAGACGCTGCACAACAGGTGTACGGCCGCCTCGTCCACTGATTTTCGGACCGCCAGATCTAGCAGTTTTGGGCGCTGAGCTCGTTGTAGAACTTCTGGAACGTCTGGCGGCCCCTCGCGTGGGTCACAGAGTGCCAACCGTTGGTAGACTCCCACTTCGTCCCGCACTCTCGGGCGATAGCATGGAAGTTCTTCACCATGTTGCCGCAAGGTCTCCAGTGGTGGCTGGAGCTCTGAGAAAAGAACTGTCAGACCGATGCCGCACTTGGAAAGGAAAAGGAGGGTATGGGAAGAGTGGTGCTCACCGTGTTGCAGAAGAACATGCCGCAGCCATTGGAGCAGCTGATGCGAGCACAGGTCCTGGCGTTCGAGCCGCACCTGGCACTGCCCAGCCTTGTCAGGTAGTCGATGCCTTCGACGCAGGTCGAAATGTTCCAGACCATGCTGCCCTTGCCGCAGTCGATCTGGAACAGTCTTAGCTCGGTCTACACACCCGGGTCGTACTGAGTACTCACAGAGCCTTGGCGAGCTTCAAGAACTCCTCGCTTCACGGGAGATGTGGCAAATTTCTCGTTGTAGGTGGCTCGGGTGAGACCTTCTGCCTCCATGTCGGCTGCGTAGTCCGGGAAGTCCCACGGATCATACTTCGGGTTGAGGGCCAGGATCTGCTCGTAAATAGACTGGGCAGTCCCTTGAAGGGTAACCACCGGGCCGTCCGGGAATACGGGGCCCTCGAACTCCATGTCTTCCCGTGGAAGACCGAGATCGTCAACCTCCTCGGCGTTTCTGGCGGAGACAGGGCCACCATCGTGGACGACAGGAGAGGCCAGGACCTGATTGGGCTGTTAGCAAAATCTGATGGGACGGCAGGTCGCATTGAAACAACCGTGGACGCCAACAGGCCGAAAATAATAGTGACGCTCTTCATGGTTGGACAGCTAGAGGGTGTGATGAACTGAGTTAGTTTGGTTACAACTCGACAGTGGCGAGGGAGTGTTTGACTTGACTTGAGAAATGGTTCGGGCTCTTATTTATGTCCTTGAGCTTCCCGTTCTTTTGCAAAAGTTCCAAGTCACCTATCTCAACCGCAGGGTTCCTTCAAAATTAGGACGGCACCGTGGTTCTCGGCGCGATCCCCTCAACCAGCCAAGATGCCAAGCCAATATCCCAAAGCGGATGTTCTCCTGCAGGGGTTTTTCTGCACTCCACAGACTGAACCGTTGCTTAAAGACTCAGCGAGCTCTTGACGCTCCCCATCGACGTCTTCTGCTGGTTTTGAAAGAGGAAAATACTTGTGCGAGCTTTTTTGGTGTGGGACGTCTTATAGGAGTTGTTGTTCGTAGGTGTGGTCCAAATATGGTCTAAATCATAGCATAACCATTACAAGTTCCTCACTCTGCCAAGCTGCTCAGACAGTAAGCAATCGGCTTGCGACCCCTTCTTGCATGCATTCATCTCATGGACCGAAACACGCCTCCCTCATCCCCTTTCTGGTTTGAAGCCTTCGTGAGCGTTTTTACCAAGATAAATCATGCGACCAAGCTTGAGCGTGCCTTGCCAGACGACGCTGTGCCACGACTCTGCAGCGCGGAATCCCGAGCTCACACAAACGACTGTATGCGTTGGCTCGGCATTTCTCTTGGCCCTCCGATCTAAACCAGCCACAGCTGTTGAAGATTCTACTGTGCCACCCCCTCCTCTCAAATCCCCATGTATCATGCAGGGTCAATCTTGGCCCATGCAGGACCGCTCTCGGCTCTGTCCAGCTCGACAAATGCATCTAACAAGCCGAGGACTGTCTGTTCTGTCACCTTCCGAGTTTGCCATCGCCGAAAAGTTAAATCGAGCGCTCGCCTCCTTCATCCCGTAACAGCCTAGCGCCCAAGCTGTGTAGCCCCGCCACTTTCCAATCTTTTTCTCGTCACCCTATCGCGAGACGGCCAGGTGAGCGGGGTGATCTCCGGGTGACCCGCGCTGCTTTGCGGATCACGAGAACGTCTACATGCATGGACCTCTCGATCGCGGACTGGAGGACGCAACTTGGCGACAAGATGCTGCGCATGGGATACTGGCATACGTGGGAGCAGGTTCACCAAAGAGGCAGGTCTAATCGAAGCGTTGCTGGATCTGTAGAGTAAGTGATATGTCCCTGACCCATCCCCTCGAGATCATACGCATCTTTAGGGTGGCAACAGTGGTATGGTTTCCCATCGGTGGCTCTGTTCTCGGGCTGTCCGCTGGGCTGGACATGGCATACCACGGTGCGCTGGTGCTCGTGGCGACAATGACTCATATGAAGACTACCGAGGCAAACATCTACCCAAGGCCGGCCAGCCAGGTGAAAATATGCGTTCGTTGCGCACCTGTGGAATGGCGACCTCAAAACCCTTTACATCAACATGGGCTCGTCTCTCTCAGCAGAAAGATTATCCCAGGACGTTCAAACCTAGGCACTGATCTCAGGGCCTCTATCCGGTCAAAATAATGTCGCTGTCAACCTGGCCATAGTCCCTAGAAAGCCTCCTCCGATATTCCTGGACCTTGGGCACCGGGGGACAAGACAGGCGTCGTGAGCCCCACACATCAGGCTTGGCCGTCGAGGCTCTCTTCTTTATGGAGAGGATCGAGATAACATTAAAGTTAGAGGCGGGCGGGTACCTATGTATGTGAAAGGTGGAGATTGCCGATGTCGTCCCGCCCGGGTCCAAGGCGCTCGAATACGTCTCCTTCGATGCGTCCGACTCCCAAAGCAAGCCAACATCATATTGACTTACCGTCAAAGTCTCCGCGACGCTCAGGCCAACGGGCGAGCTTACTGACCTTAATGCGTAGTGTCCATTCTTTTCAGTTGACTTTGAGATTTCAGAGATCGGCTTGTCTTGTCGGTATGCTCCAAGACGAAGCCGCTATATCTGTTTTACCATTAGTTTCCGGAGTCATAGTTCATGCCGACTTTCCTATTTGCGATGTGATCTTTGCGATACGTTGGAGGATGCTTCACCTTTCCCGAAGGGCCACTGAGGCTGTTAGAGGTCGTCGCCCCATGAGGTCTTTTGACATGAGGAGCTAAATGAGACTTAGTTTCCTTTGACGTGCTGATTAGTTCTGTCTACTATTGTAGCCCTCCCAGACTGGCGCTGAACATAAGTAGATGATATTAGCTCCGTTCGACAGCATTCCTGCTATGTGGCCCTGCTGTTGATCTTTTCACCAATGTAAGCCGTCGAAAAATGATCACGACTACTACACCACATCGAGCACGCGATGCCGCCAAGCCTTGTTAACAAGGCCGGCTACGCACCCGGTGGTTAGCACAGCACCCACCCGGCTACACCACACGAATGGGCCCCATGTTTGCGGGTTCATCAACATCAGAGGGCACCTTAGTGGACTAGGAGAGCGCTAAGATCCATCCCGGCACCGACGCGGTCCCGCCCTGGAGCCGCACAGAGTGGGTATATCGCGTCTCTTGGTTCAGTCTCTGTCGTTAGAGTGGAAAATCTTACGTCGTGCATTGCACATTGACCACCACGACCTTGTCAAGTCGGCCTTTCAATGGCAACGGGGGCGATTCTCTGACACAACGATTCAACCTCAATCCACTATACGATCTCTAGTCTACTCACGCAATCGACGCGTGAAAATGACCATTGAAGATACTTCAAGGAGATTGGAGGACCGCAATCTCGGCCGCCACTCTTTCGAGCTCAGGAGATAAGAATCATCGAAGATTTCCTGGGGTATGCGATGGATCTCTGCGAACGAGGGCCCTCTGCCCTCGTGGCGTGCTCGACGGCGAGCAGTACTTAAATCGGTAGCATACCAGTCCCTCGGGGCAGACCTCATCGATCGACACTTCTCGTCATCAGCAAACTATCACCATCACTACTGTTCTGCTTCGTTTTTGTCGCGCCAAGACCTTCACCCTCTCCATGGCGTCGTCAGAAGAAGAAAAGACCGTGTTCGAGTCGAGCGACAAGAACGTCAGCGGCAACACATCCGTTCAGATTGGTCCCGAGCAGACCAATAGCTCTGCAGACCAGCAGGCCGAGCCCAAGAGACAGTGGTGGCATCCCATCGTCGAGCCTGGCCATGCCGTCCAAATCATTCTTGCCGCTGTTGTAGCTATTGCCATCGGTCTCGGCGTGACAGCGGCTGTTGGACAAGACAATATTCCCGAGGCTGCTCCGGCCATCCTCGCGATACCCGGTACACTATGGCTGCGAGCCCTGCAGGCTGTTGGTGAGTTAGATCACCTTCTCAAGTCATTCATCGCCCTCCTAACATACCTCCAGTCATCCCAATGATCGTCTGCGCCATGATCCTGTCCGTGCAATCGCTCCGGGAGATTGCCAAGGGTGGTGCCTCCCTGGCCCGTTGGACGATCTTCTGGTACGTCATCACGACAGTCTTCTCAGTCGCCTTTTCCATTGTCATGTCCTCCCAGGTCTGGGAACCGCGGTACAAGGTCGCTTCGGAAGAGACTCTTGACCAGGCCAACGCCGCCGATGACCTCGAGAACCTGGAGGAGCGCAAGCCCCACGAGGTCGCGGTCGACCTCTTCAATACATTCATCCCGAACAACCTCGCCAAGGCCTTTGCCGAGAACCAGCTCCTTGCGATCATTATCTCTTCCATCGTCGTCGGTTACCTCATCCCCGAAGACAAGGAAAAGTCGGCCATTCTCAGAGCGGTCAAGGAGGTGAACGACATGATCGCCAAGATCATCGCCTTCTTGATCAAGCTGGCCCCCATCGGTGTCTTTTTCCTCATTCTCCCCAACATGTTCCGCCTCGACGTCAACGAGGTGGGCGTCAACCTCGGTCTCCTCATCGGCGGCACCATCAGCTCCATGATGTTCCATCTGCTCATCACTCTACCGCTGCTCTTCTTCATCATCACACGGCAGAATCCCTATGTACACTGGATCAAATGCTCCAAGGCCTGGGTTACGGCTTGGGGCACAGCATCCTCTGCCGGCGCCCTCCCTGTCGTCATCCGCTGCCTACGCGAGCGCGGGTACCCCAACACCATCATCTCCTTCACCGCGCCCCTCGGCTGCATGCTCAACATGGACGGCGCGGCCATCTACTTCCCGAGCATCGTCATCTTCCTTGCCAAGACGCAGGGCATGAGTCTGAATGCGGGACACTACATCATGATCCTGCTGTTGTCCACGCTCGCCGCCATCGGGAGCACGCCGATCCCGGCTGCGGCGCTGGTGCTGAGCATCATGGTTGCGACGTCAGCGGGAATTCCCATCACGGGCATGTACGCAGTCGTTGTGGCTATTGACTGGCTGCTGGATAGGTTTAGGACCATGGTCAACACCTCGGGCGACCTGTATGCTGTGCCAATCCTGGCCAAGATCACGGGGATCAAGGACGCGGAGGTCTTGACTGACGACGAGGTTGGCCAGATTCGCAGCAACACGGTGCGGAGCAATGAGGAGCGTGTATAGGACGTAAGGATTAAAGATATGATAGATGTTTTCGTAAATCAACTCCAAGTTCTGATCTGTACTCGGTTGTGGACGGGAAAGGCTCGCCTGAAGATCGTAGTCTACCTCAATACTGAACTTGATCTCGTCCTGCTTGAACTTCTGACGTACGCGGTTGCTTGCATCGGCAGAAATGATCATGTTAATTGCGAATGGCTCAGTACACTTCTTGTGCTAAAAGGGGTAAGAGTGTCAACGGGTTGTGTTACCCTTCTAAATCCAATTCCCGGACGAGGTTACCATCGGTCATTGTGATCTTGAAACTGAATCCAGTGGCTCAACCCTTTTCAATTGCCTGACTAAATTGGCTCGTAGATTGGTGCCCTATGGACCAGCCACGTCCACTACTATACGCAATGCCAAACGCCAAGCGGTCCTGGCAGCACTCATCGCATTCCGGGGGCGCAGCCAGTCGTGTTGGAGTCCCAACACGACGTATTCGTAACGACACGACAGCGTCGCTTTCCGCATCGGGATCCGATCCCTTTCTGGCGTAAGGACATTGCATTGCACAGAAGTCTGGTTAAATTTTACTTGTCTATTAAAGAGAACTCGACTTTCAAATAGACAGACGTTCCAGCACTCATGCTGTTTCCTTTGTTCACACCATTTCACAGCGTCCCAACGATCCTCGACATTTCCTCCAGCCGCAGTCACCAAGTCCGTCCGCCGCGATGGCCAAGCTCGAACCCTTCCGTGGGGACTACTACCTCTGGAAATACCTGCCATCGATCCCCGCCGCCGTGGTCTTCCTCGTCCTCTTCCTCGTCGCCACCATCGCCATCGTCTGGCGCATCTGGAAAACACGCAGTTGGTTCTGCACCGCATTTGCCATTGGCGGTTTCTGTAAGGGCATTTCTCCTTTCCAGACTTGTTCATCCTAACACTGTCTAGTCCAGGTCATCGGCTACGCCACACGCATCGTCTCGCATAACAATACGGCTAAGCTCATGCCCTTTGCCATTCAGAATGCCTTCATCCTGCTGGCTCCCGTCCTCTACGCTGCCTCCATCTACATGACCCTCGGTCGCGTCATCCGCAGCGTCCAGGGCGAGGCCTACTCAATCATCTCAGCACGCTGGCTCACGCGCATCTTTGTTACGGGCGACGTCATGGCGCTGATGATACAGAGTGGCGCCTCGGGCCTCATGGTCATCGACAGCATGGCCCACATTGGTGAGGGCGTCATTATTGGTGGTCTGGCGTTCCACATCATCATATTCGGCATCTTCTTCTCCACGGCGGCCGTCTTCCACAGGAGGATGCTCCGCTACAAGCAGTCGATCCCCCACGGCATTCCCTGGCAGCAAATGCTGGGCATGCTGTACGGCGTCAGCGCGCTGATCATGGCGCGGTCCATTTTCCGGATTATCGAGTTCATCATGGGGCACGACGGCTATCTTCTGAGCAACGAGTGGCCGCTGTTTGTGTTTGACAGCGTTCCGATGCTGGCCGTCATGGTTGTCTTTTGGAAATGGTTTCCGTCGATGGCACCAGGAAACGCCTCGAGCCGCTCGAGCGGCGCGAGTGGGGAGCCCTTGGAAGTGATGACTTCGAGGGGTGACACTGCGATGTCAGCGGAGGAAAGCTGGGGCCCAAAGCAGGGCTACAGGTGATGGGCTTTATACAGTCACATCGGTTTGGAACATTAAATCAAGAGGTCGCCATTGGGGGTATATCACGGTTTACAGCCCGTTTTTTTTTGTTTTGTTTTGTTTTGATAGACCATGGATTTTGAACTCTGATTTTAGAAGGATAGAAATCTAAGAATAACGCTGAGTTCTGAAAAAGTTGTTCATATCAGCAACTCGTGTGCAAAGCGCAGGGCCGACGCCGATCATTGTTTCTCCAACTGTGACGATCAAGTCGCCGACTCGCACATTCGGGGCTCATTCGGCTATATGGATCTAGCAGTCAACTAGTCAACCAAGCCGTGATCAGCCATATAGCGAGGACATTCATACCTCGTGTTTTCCCTCAATTGAAATCAGCGCTTCAACATGTTCGCTTCATTACGTACATTTGCAAGGCCTCCCTGGCCAAGGATATGGCAGTCACAAACTCGGTCGCCATCCCGCCGTCTCTCCACTGCGGCGGCGGACCTCCCCCTCGCCGGCATAACCGTCCTCAGTCTCGAGCAGGCCATCGCCGCGCCCCTGTGCACTCGCCATCTCGCCGATCACGGCGCCCGCGTCATTAAGGTCGAGCGCCCTGGCGTCGGCGACTTTGCCCGCGCCTACGACACGCGCGTCAATGGCCAGGCGTCGCACTTTGTCTGGACGAACCGCGGCAAGGAGAGCCTGGCGCTGGACCTCAAGAACGCCAATGACCTCGAGGTGCTCAAGAAGCTCGTCGGCCGCGCCGACGTGCTCGTACAGAACCTGGCACCGGGAGCAAGTGCTCGGTTGGGGCTCAGTTTTGATGCCCTAAGAAAAGAGCATCCCGGGCTAATCGTCTGTGACATCTCGGGGTATGGGAGTGACGGGCCATACAGCGGAAAGAAGGCGTACGATCTGCTGGTGCAGAGTGAGGCGGGCGTCTTATCGATCACAGGCACCCAGGACGAGCGCGTCAAGGTTGGCGTTTCCCTGGCCGATATTGCCGCGGGGATGTACGCCTACTCGAACATCTTGACGGCCCTCATCAAGCGCGGCAAGACGGGCCGGGGCTCACAAATCGACATCTCAATGCTCGAAAGCATGGTCGAGTGGATGGGTTTCCCCTTGTACTACGCCTACGACGGGGCATCTCCGCCGGAACGAGCAGGCGCCGCGCATGCGAGCATCTACCCCTACGGACCGTTCGAGACGGGCGACGGCGGGTCCGTCATGCTCGGTGTGCAGAACGAGCGAGAGTGGGCGAACCTGTGCCGAGGCGTCCTGGGCCAAGCTTCTCTCGCGGAGGACATCCGGTTCGCGACCAACAGTCTGCGGACGACCAACCGCGATGCGCTGAAGAACATCATATGCGGCGCATTTGAGAAGATGACGGCCGGGGAGGTGCTAGACAAGCTGGACGCGGCAGCCATCGCGAACGCCAAGGTCAATGACATGCATGGCGTGTGGGCTCATCCGCAGCTCCAGGCCCGGGGCCGATGGGTCGAAGTCGATACGCCGGGTGGGCGTGTGCCGGCACTGCTCCCACCAGGGATCAAGGCTGAGGGAGCCTCCATGGGCCGGGTGCCAGAGCTGGGAGAACACAATGGGAAGATACTTGAAGAGCTGGGGTTCAAGTCACCGTAATGCTTAGCAATCACCAATCCATCAGATGACGGCGAGTCCGCCGGGCCAGGCCCCGTTCAGGTGCTGACAAATCCCGTGGGCGGTGGATCAGTCACGCGAGTTGGCGGACCCGCTCGGTCTCCGGCCGTCGGCGCCGAGCCGTGCCACGGTTCCGCCAGGCGCCTGTGTAAGGTGTTGAGCTAGGTGGCATGGGATGCTCAAAAGCTGTGATCGAGGCTTGAAACGAACTAATTCGTACCGGCATGACAACCTACGGCCGCCTCAATTACCTCGGCGATCATGTGAGCAGATTTTGTGCTTTCAGCCCCCCGGCGCCCCTCACACCACCCCACATGAATAAATCCACGTAACATCCGCCCTTCACCCTGACAGCCATCGCATCGTCACAGCATCGTCACATCGCGAAACAGCAGTCGACATGTCACCCGTACAGCCTCGCACGTACACTCCCGCCCAGCTCGAGGCCTACTTCGAGCGGATCAACTTCCCCAAGGCCGACCACCCCTCCGACCCCCTGGCCCTCCTCGCCGCTCTGCAGCGCCACCAGGTCACCACCGTGCCGTTCGAGTCGCTGTCCCTGCACTACTCGAAGTACCGCCGCATCTCGCTCGACACGGAAGACCTCTTCACTAAGATTGTCACCCGCCGCCATGGCGGCTACTGCATGGAAAACAACACGTTCTTCGGCACCATCCTACGCAGCCTCGGCTTCCGCCTCATCCATGCCGGCGCCCGCGTCAAGGTCGACCACTGGCTCGGCATCTCGCACATGGTCAACATTATCACCATCGACGGCACGCGCTACCTCGTTGACGTCGGCTACGGCTCCAACGGCTCCTGCAAGCCCATCCCCATGAGCCAGGACCCCGTCGAGGCGTCCTTCTCAACGCGCCACCTGCGCGGCCGGCTGACGCACAGGAGCATCGACGTCCACACGGACCCGGACCAGCGCGTCTGGGTGTACGAGGCGGCCGTGCCCGGCGCGGGGGAGGAGCCCGCGTTCCAGGAGCAGTACAGCGTGGTGGACGCCGAGTTCTTCGCTGAGGACTTTGAGATTATGAACCTCTCCACTTCGACGCTGCCGACGAGCCTGTTCGTCAAGACGGTGCTGGCTACGCTGCAGGTTCTGGGCGAAGACGGCGCCGTGGAGGGCGTCCTGATCCTGATGAAGGATATGCTCAAGCGGCGCATCGGCGCCGGCAAGACGGAGGTGCTCGAGACGTTCAAGACCGAGGACGAGCGCGTCAGGGCGCTCGAGACGTACTTTGGCGTGGTGCTGACGGGCGAGGAGAGGAGGGGTATCAGGGGACTGGCGTCCGAGATCACCGACAGGCCGTCTTGATGAGCGGGATTTGGTGCGGCACGTAGAAAGTTATCGGCGTACATATGCGGTGTTCAACATGCGGGACAAACATGCCCAGGTATTTACAGAGTGGCCGCCTCGGCGACAACCCATCGCCGCCCGCCGTGCTCAAACCGGTTCCCCTTCTCAAGCTTGACGTCCCTCTCCATGACGATGCCGCACGGCAGGCCCGTCCCGTCGCCCACCCTCTTCGTCCGCCGCCACCCGGGCCCGGCCCGCCACTCCCACCTCTCGGCCCTCACCTCCTCCCCGTCCCGTAAGGTCCCCTGACACCACCGCCCCAGCTTGATGACCATTCCCCGTGCCGACGGCCCCTCGTCCCACATGAGCACGTAGCACTTGGCCCTCCGCCCCTCGACCCCCTTCACCGACGGATCCCGCCACACCTCCTCGTATGGCGTCTCCTTGCCTGTCTCTGGGTTGACCATCCGTCCTGTCTCGAGTGTCCTCTCCTCGTCCATGGGTGACATGTCCCCTTCGTCCGCGAGATCCTCCGTCGCGACCGTTCGCGAGTCAATCCAGTGCCGCCACACGCCGTGCGTCTCGCCCTCGCCGCCGCGCGGCGTGGACGACGACGTCCCGGCGATGGCCCAGTCGAGACGCGCCATTGGCACGACATCTGCGAAGAGGTCAGACCAAGCCTCGTGAGCGGAAAGGGCGGAGAGAGAGTCTCACCTTCGGCGGGCGTCGCGCCGACAGGGTACATGACACGAATGTCAACGAACCGCCGCTCGGGCGAGGTGAGCACTACGGTCGACGTGGGCTCGCTCATGGCGGCGGGTAGCCAGCGAATGCCTTCGCGGATGGAAATACCGGCCATTATACTATTTTCCTGTTTCACTAGGTTGTAGATTGGTGATCAGGTCGTCCAGGGAGGGGGCAGTGGTGATGACGAAGAGCTGGGTGAGCCGGCGCGCCCATGGAGGGCAGAGTCATGTGTGACGCTTTTTAATCCGGAGTGGAGTCCGAGACGCCTTAGCCAGTAACGGCTTCGCCTGGTGCTTGGCTCGAAGTGGGCAAACCTGCAGACGATCGGTCTCTCTGCGGTTTGGTGTTCAAAAAGGGTCGATTGAAGGCTGGTAAGAGTGTAATACCCAAGCGCCCGTCTAACATGATGTTGCCTACGACATGACCATACCATGTCTGCCATGCCCTAGCTTGCTTTATCGGGCCCTCCCTTCTATCGTGCATTCGTCCGTCATACGTACCTAGCTTCTTCGGCACATTTCAAGCACGGTACTGCCCCCTCAGCGCATCCACCTCCCGCTGCAGCGCGTCCAGGTCCGCCAGGATGTTGACGCTCTCCTGGGCGGGGCCCTGCCCCGGCTCCTCCGTGATCGCTCCCTTGCCGTGGTGGTCATGTGCCGGTGGTGTGAATACCCGCACGCTGTCCAGGCTTGTCCGCTGCGACGTTCCTGGGGCATCCATGCTACCCTTGCTACTGCCCCTCTGTCGGGGCGGCGGCGGCGGCGGTGCGATGCTGTTCTCCTTTTCCTTGCCTTCTACTCGTCTATTTATTGCTTCGTGGTCTCTCGGCTGTGGCCTTCGCGTGGAGGCTTTCCGAGCCGGTGGCGGCGGAGGTGGTGATGTTTTCGGAACACTCTCAGAGGTGCTGACGTCTAAGGACTGAGAAGGTTCGAAAGGCGAGCGTTCCAGATCGGTAAAGGGGCTCGTCGGCGAGGCGAGGGACGGGAAGGAGCCGGATGGGCGGGAAACGGTAACTGGACGCCGAGGGGGCGGCGGTGCAGGGACATCTCTGTTTCGGATGCTCTCGGATCGAGACCGTTGCGAGTCGACCGATGACCGAGGCTGCGCTTCATCGTCGTACGTTGGCGCGACATTCGTCACAGACACCTGCTTGCTCTCTGCGCGGGCATGCCCTCGTCTCGGCGGGGGGACGGGCGTAGGCTTCTTGCCAGACGAAGGGACAGGTCCCGGCGAGGGCAGGGGCTCGTCGTGTTCGGGCACCTTACCAGCCGCCTCACGCGCGAATATGTCCTCGGTTTCATCCGCCCCACGACCCCGCGGTGCCGGTGGCAACGGCTTGTTGACGTCCGACGGTGATCTCGGCTTGGGCGAGGACAGAGAAGACGACGACGAAGACGGCCGCGCCACGGATGCTTCCTCCAGGAAGTGCGGCCTGATCGACTTGCCGTGTCGAGAGCTCGGCGGAGGAGGCGGCTTCCGGGGTCCGGGCGGCACGGGAGTGCCTCGGTGGGAGGTTGGCGGTGTTGGTCGCGCTTCGTCGTGGTTCGCGCCGTGTGTCGTGTCGATGGGAGCAGGCGATGGTGCATCGTTGTTCGGCAGCGACACAGCTGGCGCCACGATTGCTTCGGTGCCCGATTGTCCTGTCAGCAGCAGTCGTTGGAAGGCATTGACGTCGAGTGCGCCCTTGCCGGGGGCCGACGCCGTGGTGGCAGCTTCAAGATCGTGCGCTACGTCCTGATCGGACTTGTCCTCGAAGGACGCGTCGGCCCCTCGATTGGCGGCCACCAGCGGCGCGGCTTCGGGCAGTGCGCCCATGTTGTCGGGATTGGCGGGGAAACGGCTTTCAAAGGGGTCCCTGTCGTCATGATCGTCGCTACTGTAACCAGGGATCACGGGAGGATTGGGCACAACGCTGGGCGAGGGTGGTGGCGACTGCACGCGGACCCTTTTGACGACCTTCTGCTTGAGGGGTGGCGTCGCTGTGCCGTCGCTGTCGGTGGAGGTGGTGATCGACTGGAGGAAGGCGGCGGAGGAGGTGGCCTTGGGAATGGAGGGGCGATCGGAGGCGGCGGCGGCGGCGCTCTTCTTGCGGAACGGGTTGGTCGAGGGTTCGGCCATGATGTGCTCTTGTCGTTGAGGGGAGTTCGGGGGGAAGATTGGATTGCTGTTGGGCCTGTGGGAGGATTTCAAGGTGCTTCCGCCATTGTCCGGTCTATCCGGCGGGGTGATGGTGGTCCTTTTGGAGCCCGGGTCGGTGGGAGCGAGGCGATCAGGGGTCGGCGGCAATTAGCAATTCGAGCAAACCGAGTGCCTCGAGCCAAGATCGCACCGCGTGTCTCGCCGGGGGGTGATAATGGCCTGCCGTTGTCCAGCAGCAGAGGATCGAGGGGCTGCAGGATCTGTAGGCAAAATTGCGCAGCGCGGGAGACGTCGAAGCAGCTCGTACAGCGTCGGGAGCAGGTGAGGATGATGAGCTGTGCGGGCACTGGCAGGTGATTGCGTAGTGTTGGGGCAGGGGGAGGGGGGGGGAGCAGGGGCAGAAGAGTGGGGATGAGGTGTGCTGCCTGCTTGAGGTGCTGCTGCCACTGGCGCGGCCACCATGACAGCGGGAGGAGCGACCGAACATGGAACCACGCCAGCGACTACACGGCAGCGACAGTGGCACACCCTACCTGGGTACCTGGGCAGTGGCAGGCAGGCAGCACGGCTGGCAGGCAGGAGCTTGCGGCGCCGCTGCCTTATCGGACTCGGATCAAAAGCGGGCCCTCGGTCTACGGCAGCTTCCTCTGCATCCACAGCCCACCGCCCACCGCCCACCTTCCTCCGCTATGTGCTACCCAAGCCACACTGACGACTGCCCCTCCTCGCCTCGTCATCCCCGGACTGTTGACGTGCGAGCACTATTGCCAATGCCTTGCGATGAAAAACAGCTGTCGTAATCCGTACGAGGGAGCTGGTTTCGTTAGTCGCATTCGTCCGCGCGGACGAATGCTCTCCTTCGTCAGCAAGCATTTCCCTCAGGCTCCAGCAATCCTACATTACGTTGCCAGCCGACCGACGCACACGTCCTCAGCACCAGACAGCAAACCGCATCATCAAGCCATTGGCACGCCGAGCCCGAGCTGCGAGAAATTCACGCAGCAGGCAGCCTCCGGCGCAAACAGGCAATGACGAGATGTCTTTTCTATCATCATTAAAGGTCCCCTTCAAAGATGACTCGGCATTCCCGCCACCCGTCCCCGTCACCACCCCGTTTCACATCGCGACTTGCATTAATCTGCGATCCGACACGGCAAACACCAAACGTTGCACGAGCTTGGGCCTCACCGGCCGCCGACTTCAACAACACGTGACCTGGCCGCCATGACACGCCCCTGATCGAGGTAAACAAAGTTGACACCCCTGACCGCGTCGACTCCACACCGCGCACCACCTCGCTCTCAGTCAGGGGTTTCAGCATCATCTTCGTGACATGAACAAACGCAGGGAAGAAGAACCAAATTGAACAAAAATGTATCATTCCCAGAATCATCATGGTATAATTACAGTCATCCCAAGCCCGCCCGGGCGCGCAGGAACGCCGAAGCGGCGCCCGCGTCGACAGCCCACAGCGTACGGCAAAGACACCCGCGCTTCCCATAACCAGCCCTAGCCCTGCCTGCCTTCCCAATTGCAACCGGAACGCCCGCAAAGTCAACCAACGCGTACCGTCATGATCAGCCGTGCTGTCCTCGGCCCTCGGAAGCGTCTCGGACATGCACCATGGCGTTCCCGTCTATGCGGAGGCAGCCGCCGCCTTCTTGGGCGCAGCGGCCTTCTTGGGCGCCGCCTTCTTCGTGGCGGCCGCCTTGGGCGCAGCCGTCTTGGCGACGCGGCCAGACTTGGTCTTGGTCAGGACGGTGGGCTTCTCAGTAACGGCAGGAGCCTGTGAAATGTCAGTACGATTCGTTGCGGAGACGTCGAGAGCACATACGGCGGCCTTCTTGGTGGTAGTGGCCTTCTTCGCGGGAGCAGCAGCCTTCTTCGCGGGGGCGGCCTTCTTGGGAGCGGCCTTCTTCTCGGCGGGAGCAGCCTTCTTGGTGGCGGCGGCCTTCTTCGCGGGAGCCTTCTTCTCAGCCGCCTTCTTCTCAGCAGGCGCCTTCTTCTCGGCGGGCTCCTTCTTCTCGGCAGCCTTCTTGGGGGCAGCAGCCTTGGGGGTCTTCTTAGCCAGCTTGGTGCCACCGGAGGGGCCTGTGGTTGTCAGCACGACGTGTCGCGGTCACGGGTGACAGGGAAGCGTACCCTTGGGCTGCTCAAACACGCCCTTGGCGACACCGGCCTTCAGGGCCTTGTTGAAGCAAGAGTCGAACATGTTGTCGCCGACCTTGATGTCGTTCTGGGCGCGCACATACTTCTTGAGGGACTGGCGCGAAGAGCCGTTGCGGTCCTTGAGCTGGGGGGGTGTCAGTGGGTGCTGGGGAGGACGCGTGACGAGGGTTGGCCGTGGTGTGCGGAGTCGTGCCACAACACATGACCCCTCACACACCAGGCGTCTTGCGCCGGAAGCCAGGAAGGTTCAAAACATACGTTGAGGATGGCGTCGTGGATCATGTCCTGCAAACAATCAGCGGCGATTCACGCGAGCACAGACCGAAGAGCAACCAACCTGGTAGGTGTGCGACTTCTTCTCGGCGGTGGCGCCGGACTCGGTCTTCTTGGGAGGCATCTTGAGGGATGGGTGGGCGGGAGAGACGCGTTGGTGGTGCGGTGGGTTGTTTTGGTTGTTTGAAAGGCGGACGAGATGCGCGAATGGACGATGGACGTGATGGACCGTGTAACTCTGAAGTTGATGTCTGGTGATGACGAGCAGAAGCAAGAGACAGCAAGAACGAGAGGTGTGGGAGGAGCGCGCGTGGAGGTGGACGGGGGGCTGTTTATACATGAGCGGGGGCACTTGCCGCAAGTGCGCAATCAGTAACTCGCAGTGTCTGCTGCGGCAGGTGCATGAGCGCCCCAGAAGAAGGCCGCTAGGCCGCTTCGGGGCAGGAGCTTGAGCTTGGGCGGGCGGACACCACGGTCCACGGAACCCCCAAAGGCGGCTGATCGCTGCTGCCAGTGCTGAGAAATGCTCCTCGCCCCCCCGGCGCACAGGGCCCAGCACGCTGCCGCCCGTTTTTAGGGCCAGACGTGACGCGATCTGAGGTGGACGGGACCCCGGGGAGCTCGCGCGCCCCCCTCCACCCATTCCACCTGCCTACCTTACCTCCCTCTCCCCCGAACTGCCCTGCCCGCATGAAGCTCCCGAAGCTTCGTTCCTGGGTCTTACCTCTCTTCCCTCCCCCACCGCCCGCCGTACACCGTACACCTTGCTGCCAACGTGGTGGTCGTTCGGAAGAGGTACTTCCCTGGGTACCTAAAAAATAGGTCCCTCTTTCCAGAAAAATACATCACGCGGCACCATTTTTCTGATTGGCCAGCCACCACCCACCCCCCAACGACCTTTCTGCGTTGTCTGATCTCGTCCACGCCCAACGCCCTCCTCATCGCCCACCTCGACGTCTTCGTCCGTCCCCTTCTTCTTCCTCTTTTCCTTCCCGGCCCTCGCCTCTGGTTCAGTCTGCCCACCCTCCATCACGGTGTCGAGGGTTTCGCATCGTCGAATTTGTTCCATTGTGTTTTTTTTGTGTGCCGTTTGCGCCCGCGACCGCGCGCCAACTTGCCTCGCGTCGAGGGGGGTTTTGGGCGTCGAGATGTTCCGTTTCGCATGTTCGTCGCCGCGACGCGACCGCGACTCCCCCTCCTCCCTTTCCTTTCTGACCGCCAGTCGCAAAAGTTCTGTCATGTGTTCCCTTCGTCACAAGTGTCCTCGCATCATGTAAAGAGTTTTCATTGCCAGCCAAACCCTCTTTGGTTTTCTGGGCCGTGGTGCAGCGCGTCCATGTTATGATGGGGTGCGTCGGCTTCGACTGAAGCCATCCACATCCCTCACATCAGGCATCACGCCTTGTGTTCTACACACCACGACACCGAAGTCATGACCGAGTGACTGTCGCAGCAAGCTTGCTGTCTTGTGCCTGCCTACCACATTTTACAATAAATACGCTTCTCGTCGTAGATGATGAGAAACGCGGATGGCAATGAAGCCATGGCTCCTCACCGTGGTTGGAGTTCCAGTCGGGCATCACGATCGGATCTCGTCCGCCTACGCCGTCCCGCTGGCAACCATCGCGATTTAGCCAAATCGTCCCTCAGCAATGTCATTCGCCGCAGTGAAGCCCCTGCTTGGTGCTCGAGATTTCGTCTCTCGGGCAGTGGGCGATTCAGCCGTCTCTTCCACGGCTTTCGCGACCTACTTGTCGTGTAAGCCGTTTGCGATGACCACCTATACGACTTCCATGGAACACCTGCTCCCCACATCGCTCACTGGCCCGTCTTCCGGGGGCGAACCGGGAGCATCTCAATTGCTTGCTTTTCGACTCAGAATTCAGGCGCGCTCACTCGTGCGCGCCGACTTTGGGCGTGGTCGAGCGGCATTTCATATGATTATGATACAGGAGATACGGCACTGCTTTGGTCGAGCGGCAATCACGGCCGCCAATCGAATCGCCGAACGCGAAATCCCGAAATTTTCAGACAAGAAGTTTCGAAGAAGATCAACAAGAGAAGCTTTTTATTCTTTCGAGCTTTGACTGCTTGCCTCGTACAGAGCCCACGGCGTGCCCATGAGCGCCTACAACGCCTACCGCTCATCGAAGCCGTTTCGTCATTGACAGGACAGGATCTGTCCCATGTTCCAGCGTCTTGAATCAACCCCGACGACAGACCAAGTCAGCATCTTGGGTCGTACATTTTTATCCGTTTATCCTGAAGCAGATCTGCTATCGCTTCATTGAGCATGATATTTCCATGGAAAAATCCCTTTGAGACTCGATTAAGCAACGTGGGTTTACCTACCATTGAGAAGTCGCACACCGCAAAACGGACAGGGTGGGGTGGGCCGTCTGCGTGTAAGTGGTCGTCCATTAATTACAAGATTGGGACTTCGCAGTCCCGGCCGAGGTTCGTCGCCACCTGGTTCGGAAAGCCCCCTACATCTTCATTTCAACCACCTTTGCAATAGGAAACAGGGCGGTGCACCTTGCGATCCGTCATTGTAATGAAGACGCTTCACTCTGAATGAACGACCATGCATCAATTTTGCGAAGCGGTCCAGTCGACTTCTACACTATACGATGCGTTCTTCGTGACAAGCATCAGCCAAGCAAAACTTGTCAAGTAGCCGCCAGCAAAGACATGTACGGTGGCATGTACGGTGGTGTCGATCCATCATGTTCAGCTTCTGTGTGTCAAGCCCCTTGTCGTGTGATGAACATCATCGAGGATTTCGTTCCTGCCAGGGTCCTACACTGGAGCTCTGCCGCCCAAAAACACCTGAGACCCCGATGTCTCAAATCGACTCGAGGAAACAACCGGATGTTGTCATTTGTTGGTGTCCTTCATCTCAATGATACCGCTGCTTCCACCTGGCGCAAAATCTATCGAGCGCAACACAGACGGCAAACGCAGCTTGTTCTCAACACCTGTTATGAATGTGATGAGGTATCTAAAGCAAAACCAAGAGCTGGTCGAGAAACCAGCGACACTTTAAAGCATCTCGCCCTTGGCCCCATCTTTACCATGGATCGATCATGGGAGCAATCGCTGGATATGAAGTCTTCGACCGCAAGAACCCCACCCGGCCATCCTAACAAGAATCCGTCTAAACATATGTTTGGTACCACAGGTGTTGAATTCAGCAGACTCACAAGGGCCCATTCCAACCCGTTGACAAGAGAACTCGGGACCTCTTCCGCAGCTGACGCATTCTGTTGCTCATGGCAGGGTCACGGCATGAGCGGCAGCTACTTTACATTAAATCGGCGTCATTAGAACTCACTGAGGGGCTGTCCTTAACCAGACAATAGACTTCCGTCCAAGCGCCCTTGATGTGCCGTGTCTTCCCAGGAAAGTAAATTATACAATAATAACACATTGGCCTGAAAATTCATTGCTCGTATGCTATGCTCCACTCTCATCAACGTCAAATCAGTAGCCCACAAACATGCCATCCCTTACGCCATGACCATGGCAGCCGCGAAGGCGACGATAGCTGCAGCCGCGCTCGCCTTGATCATACCAGCCGCGCTATCATCATCCTCGCCGTCGTCCGATCCACCCTCGGCGTCATTGTTGCCGTCAGACTCGTCCTCAATCGTCCCTGCGCGCAGGCACCGCAGCACTGAGGACTGAGACGTCGAATTGCTGTCCAGCCCGGCCTCGGTGGCCAGCAAGACGACAGCCCAAATCTTGGTCAGAGCGTACTCGTACATCTCGTTGGCCTCCTTCGAGTCCTTATGCCTCGGGCTCGCGCCGTTGGCGAAGAATGGCTCGGCCTCGTTCAGGTGGTCGGGTCCGAGATCTGCAAAGGGTCAGCATCTGCAACGCGGACCGGTACCCCAGGGAAAACATACCGAAGCTGGTCGACCCTCCAGAACCCGCGCTCCAGTCCTGGCAAGCAGTGCTCCAGTCGGGACCGCTGCTATCGCCGGCGGCGATGTTGGTGAGGGCCCTGCGGCACTCGTCGCTGACAAAGTTGCAGTTGCTGAAGTCATCCTCGCTACCCGTGGCATTGGAAGAGAGGCCCCACTGGATGGCGACGCGAACCGACTCGGTGTTGAGGCTGGCACGCCCGGCGCGCTCCAACGACAGCACGGTCAGCTGTGTGACGTCGTTGTCGCTGACATTGCCCGCCCCCGTAGCGCCCTCGAGGGAGACGTTAGCAGCGAAGGCGAGGTTGATAGACCAGGTTTCAGAGACGTTGTTGAAGCCAAGGTTGCGGAAGGAGGCCGAAGCGGTGGCGTTGGGGTTGGAGTAAACAGCCGCAAAGCGTTCGGTGGGGAAGTTGAACGGCGGTGACTCGGCGGGTAAGCCGCTGGAAGAGTAACCGCCGAGGTCGGAGCTTAGATCGGATGGTGTCGCGAGGGCGACGAACGGGAGGGCGAAGAAAGGGAGGGTCTTAAGGAGAAAAGACATGGTGCGCTTGTGTGGTGGTTGAGGAGCGCTTGAGTGTGAGTTGTTGAAGATGGTAGTGGTGGCGATGATGATGTTAGTAGTCGTGAAGGTGAACTTGGGGCCCAATCTATTTAAAAGAACCTATTGAAAATGGGCCCGAGCCTCTTTCTTCTCCGACCATATGTTGCGGCCTCCAGGGCCATCGTAGGATGCTTAGTGCCAAGGTTGAATGAAGGTGCAAACAGCATCAGCAAACCGTAAGCTGACATGGAGATTTGAGGTGACCCTGTATTTGGTCGCACCAGGGTTCAAAGGATCGCGCTAAGCCCCCGCGCATCGACCTTCGGGCTGTGTTCCTGTCAATTGAGGCGAGATAATGAGCCACAGGGCATCCGCCCCTAGCACGCGGAATCTATTTTCGTCAACTGTTTGCATTCTGGAGTAGATGAATACACCAATTGGTCCGTTGCCGACCGACGGGTCTCACGAGTTGCTGACCTCAACGCTGACCGGCAATGCCAATCCTCAAGCACGTAAATGAAGATGGCAGCGGCGGCAGTAAACAATCGGTAGGTGTTAGACGTTATCAATTATGGAAAACATTTTCTTCCCAATTCCCGTAAATGCTGTTGACGGTTTCAACCTCACGTACTTTTGGCATACAGGCTTCGTGTGACCCTTGTCATAACAGTGAATTATTAGGCCGTGATCCTTTCTCGGACACAGAAAATCCCTGTTTCCAAGCTTAGGATGGCTTAGTATTGCTCGTGTCTATGTCCGTGGTTCGTAGGGTGTTGCACCGATTGTGAGACTCGTTCTCATCTTCAGAAGGCCGCCGCGGGAGAGACTGCTGTCTCGAAATGATCGGGGCTGCAGGAAACACACATTTCCTATCGAGCTAGTTGGTAATATTCGTAGGGTGTTCAAGCAGTGCTGGCATCATACAATCCAGACCGTATTTCATATCCACCTCAGGCCATGGAGACAATGCGATGCAACACTGGTGAGAGTATTCATTTGATCATTTGCCAACTGTTCTCTGCAGCACCCTTTAAGACTTGATTTGAGCCATACATAATTCTCTAGCGTGGAAAATCTAAGAAAAAGAAAATCTCATTAACTCGCGTTGCAGCATTGAAGACGATAATGCAAACGAACATTCAGATGTGTCTTTCTCTATTCAAGCTTTGGGATGTATTACGAATGTAGCGAACGTCTTGGTGCATAGACAGGGGATATCATATGTTAAATACGTATGAAACATAAGTTTCCAGGTCTGATATCATTTTGCAAAACATCACTCTGACTTTTCTTTTTCGGCAGAGAGATTATATCAAAGCTTCACGTTTGTCCAGTGGGAGGGCTAATCCCCAAGAGCGATTCACTGGACGCTGACAATTGAATTTGACAGCTGTCCATAGTCAATGAGGAAGCTCCAGTCATAGTAAAACATCTGTCAGTAAATCATGGCTCATCTTGAGAATCACAGGGCCACCTCACACCTCGTTCAGTGATGTACTAGTGATCGCAACTACGCCAAGCTGCACAGCTTTTGTCGTTATACCATGATGACGTTGGTGCACGAACTAGTACATGTTTGCAGTCAACTGTCACGCGGAGGACAACAACCTACGCATGTGTACTCATGCACATACTCTGCAGATAGACACGACGTGGCGACTTAAATAAATCTGAAAACCGCATTGACGTTTAACCAGGGACTTTGAGACTCTGATCATCATCATCGTTCGCTAAGGCGCGCGTCTAGGGAGCAAGCAGTCGATCCCCACTCAGGGACGGCCCGTTAAGCCGGGACCATCGCAAGAGCGATCGCTGTTCGTTGCTTGACTACCAGCCGAAGGCTTAGTCTGTGCAGCAGGGGGTTGTCGGCGCAAAGTGCAAATGCAGCTGAACACAGCTGACCCAAACGGCTCGGCCCCGACAGAACTGCTCCTATCGTCAAAGAGAACTCGGGCCGGGGCCCCTTCCAGCCCCCTGTTGGTCTCCCGGTTACTCGGTTAAGCCGCCTAAGGAGTGAGACGAATTTCAGGTCTCTTCGAGTGAGTCAAGGTCAGCGCCACGGCCGGGGACTGTGGCGAGATCGAGAATATCAAACTAGGCAGTCTTGCGCGTGCCAGATTTATGACGGACCAGTGGAACAGAGCATTCGAATCGCGGTCCGGCGGATGGTGGTTGCCTGGTGGCATGAGTTTGGCGATGTGTTTATGGAGCGAGTAAAGCACATGATGGGGGCCAGCTTGCCCGACTCCCAGTGAATGGCGTTTCGGTTGGACACATCTTGACTCTATATGGCCAAGGAAAACCCTTGCTTGCATCAATGGGGCAGCTTTCAATGCTTGGATTGAGTGACGATGAGACTGATGAAGTGAAAATTAAGATAAAGCTTCACCTCACATTACATGGATGAGCCGACGGGCCCTGGTGGGTGTCCGACGATCCGAGTGGGGCTGGAGTATCGGCCGAGCCGGTTCCATCACGTGACTATGCAGCATGACGCAGATCAGTGCCTCGGCTCGCCGGACAAGGGCGCATTTGTCTTTGCGCCGAAAATGTTGAGTGCTTGGTATGCAGTAAATTTGCAATCCTGTCAGCAGAATTCTCCTCGGCCCCTTTTCGAAAACCCACCGACACACCCACGCAGACGTTCTGTGGATACTCCCAGGCACGCGTCGACCTCGTGGTCGGCCGCGCCGCCGGGTCCGCCTATTTTGCCGTGGCGGGTCATCGCAAAAAGGGTCTCAACAATCGAAGCGTCGTTCCTTGTTCTCCATAGATTCTACATCGCCGAATGAAACAGTTATTCCCAGGTCTCTTGAAGCAATTTTAGGCCCGCGCGAGTCAGATTTTTTGCTGCGCTCATATATAGCATCCAGCCCCATATCCCACCCCCGTATCTACCCACGATGAGCGCACTCGGAAACGAACTGGACTTCTTCCCCCCGTACGATCCACCGCCCATCATCCACTCCAAGCAACGACAACTCGTAGCCACGATGACCAAGTCCACCCCCTTCCCCGGCTTCACGGCCCTTTCGGACCAGATCTTCGTCCGCGCGGCCGCCCTCCACGACACGCCCCGCCCCGCCGACCACCCGCATACCATCATCATCTACGGCTGGGGCGACGGCACGGCGCGCAACGTCCAGAAGTACACAGACGGCTACCAGGCCCTGTTCCCCCACTCGCGCCAGATCGCCGTCCTCTCTCCCATCGCCAAGGCCATGTTCAACGACTCGGCCGCCCGCGCCGTCGCCATGACCCCCGTCGTCGAGGCCCTCGGCGCCCTCGACGGCGACGGCGACTCGTCCATCCTCATCGAGGCCATGTCCAACACGGGCGCCGTCAACTACAGCGCCACGCTCGACGCCTTCCGCGCCCGCCACGGCCGGGCCATGCCCCACCAGCTCCTCGTCCTCGACTCCACGCCCGGCAGCCCCTGGCTCACCTGGCCCTCGCTGCAGCGCTGGTCGCGCGCCATGACCATCGGCACCGCCAACTGGTTCCCCTGGCCCTTCGGCGTGACCCAGTGCATCTGGGGGTCCTTCCTGACCGTCAACGTCTTTGCCGGGTGGTGCGTCGGCCGCGAGGCCGCCGGCGCCTTCGCGCTGCGCGTCACGGACGACGACACCTTCGAGACCAAGGACGCCAAGAGGCTGTACCTCTACAGCAAGGAGGACGATCTCATCACGTCCGACGACGTCGAGATGTACGCCGCCGAGTCGAGGCAGAAGGGCTACCAGTTGAGGGCCGAGCTGTTCGAGGGCAGCGGCCACGTCGGGCACATGCGCATGCATCCCGAGAAGTACTGGAAGGCCATCGCCGAGGCCTGGGATTGGACGAACGAGGAGCCTAAGAAGGAGTAGCGTCATGAGGCTTCATGACGATTGGTACGTGTTGCTGTACGATGCGTGGGATGAAGCGACCTGCATGTATGCATGCAGAGCATTGCGTGATAAGCATCTTTGGCTCGGCGTTGGGTGTTGATGGTTTGCATGGAGCCTGACGGCCCTGATTAATGGTAGCGTAACGATATGGAATTCAATTCTTACCATCATGAGAACAAATCCCATGACGTGGAGTTGACAAAGCTGGCCAGTGACATGGAGTTGTGTTTGAGATGGTGCTGAGCCTTTGCGCCACATGAGCTGACCTCAGCCATTGCTCTCGTGGTTTGCCGCGTCGATAGACCTCAGCCACTGCAGTGGCTCCCGTGGTTCCAGTCAGCTTTCGGTGTGGCGTTCCTGTCGGAAGCCCATATATGACTGACCCCAATGTCACTCCGACATCGCACGTGACAGCTTCCAGCCGGCAACAATAAGGCCATAGTCATATCCATTGTGTACGCTCTCATGTCCATGAGCACGACGACCTTTTGGTGTCATGCCCCAGTGTATCTCGACATTACTACACCATGGCATGATGGCGTCTCCCTCGCGACGTCCGAAAAGTCAAGTCCATGAACCAGCCCAGATCTCCAGATACTCTGCCCGCAGTCTCCGATTGCTACACTGCAACATGACCTCGCATTTGCCAGTTCAAACGCATGGAATTGCGGACTCTGTTCACCCGAACGGCCTTGGCGCGACTGCTCCAGGCTGTCGCTCATATTTTCCGAGACTTGCAAACCTGCTCATCGTCATCGGGTCTGTCGCTGTTCAAGGACTGAGGCGTGTAGAAGCTCCGAGCACCGATCCGCGCGAGATGCGCCAAGAAGCGGTCGTGCGACATCCACACCGCTCGCGGACAGTCCAGCATGTTGATGATCCCCTGTACCATCTGGTAGTCAAGAGGGATCTGGGTGGTCTGGACCTAGTCGCTCGGGGCATTGTAGCGTGACCGGTCTTTCGTGTCGACAACCATGTCTGGTCAGTTTCTTTCGACTATGGCCAACGGGGCGGTTGCGGACGAGGATGTCCATGCGCTGCCATATGGTCTTTTCGTACTACTGAAAGCACTCGTCGACAAGATGACCAGACGTGCCCAAGGGGGGGCAGATGTGCGGAAAGCAGCTTGGGCGAGCCACGACGCAATCTGCGGGGTGGTGACCGAGGCCAAAGTAGTTTTGGCGTAGATGCTAATCCGGGAGGCTGTTGGTCGGCACGTGCTTATCGGCGTCCGTGTATGAGGATGAGCGAAACGATGTCGGCGGCATTGGAACAGAAGAATCGGGGCGTGAACTGCTCGCGGTGGGCTGCGGGCCTGCGACCCAGGGCGGCGTGCAGAGCAAGCTGCTCCCGTCCAGCGCTCGACGACGATGCCCTTTCCTCTTTGCTTGTACATGTTGCCAAGGGCGCTGATGAGTGTGAGTTTTCCTGCGGGACCTCTCTCCTCGAGGCTGTCGCCCATCCTGTCAGCCCGGGCCATGATAGCCTCACGGCTGTGGATGATGGCCACCTTGGTAGCGTCGCTTAGGGTCTGACCGAACTGTTTTATGTGACGGCCACCATCGTAGGTCGCCAGAACGATGCGGAAGGGCCGTGCCGTCTGATCGGATTACGTTTCCCAAAGTCGACGCGAAAGAGTGAGCTAATGTCGTTCAAAAGGGGGTGGGTGCGCCAGAGTCGGTTATGCCTTCAGGCAGAAATGCTGTTGCTGGGAAGGTCGATCGCGATAGCTGTTCTGCATCAAGTACCGGGCAGGCGACCGGCTGCGAGTCCTGTGGGTCGATCCTTGATGCAGCTTCTCATCTTGCAACGGCTTGCAGATGTTCTGAGGGCCGCTGTAGGTCTTCTGATCGCGTTCGGTCATATCGAGATTCGCGTAGTTTTCAAGAGGTGATTCGTCATGGTGACAACGTAGTCTGGCCTTTGTGCTGTGGAGGAGATGACAAGTTTTGGCAGAGGAGAAAGATGCAAGGGAGGGAGGTAGGCAGCAGTGACAGTGGTTATCGAGGGGCGCTTCCATTCCATATGCCAGAACAAAGAACCATGCCCGACTTGCGAGCACCAAGGTACCTGAGGAAGGAGCTCCCTTTGGCGACTAGAGGAAGAAGAACAGCAACAGAACACCCTCCTCAAAGTTGGACGTGACGAACCGGTGTAGGTGCCGCAGTGTGTCCAGGACATACGAACATCTAGCCACGCCAACACTTGAGCCAGAAGCATATCACTCTGGGACGTGAAGGCATTCGGAGACACAGCAGCACTAACTGTCGCCTCGAGCAGTCTGATCCAAGCCGAAGGTCTGATGCAGACACCCACAATTACCATCCATTAATCCATCATCAGGTTTACGCTGGCAATGCTAGGCCCTCGAGCACGCCAATCACGTGGATCAGTTGGCGGGCCAGTAAAGGGGCCGAATCTCAATGTTCCCATGTCAGGTGCTGGATACGAGCCCGAAGGGTGTAGAAGGAAGGAGCGACACCTAGGTCTGCCTGGGACGAGTGCCGCACTTCGAGCATCTAGGTGTCCGTGTACCTGCATCGTGTTTCCTCAGTACATACCTTTCGGTCGTCTATTGTTCACGGCACGCATCGTCGGCTCGGCCCTGCGCGCAAAGCACAACAAGACCAGCCGAGGGCTGCCCAGAACACCTGTCGGGCCGAAGCCTTCGGGCAAAGCATGGACATCGAAGTACAGCTCACCACAGTCCCGAGCCCCGTGATCGCCGCCGAGAACCAGCCCGTGGTCACCCCGTGCGCTCACCAGGGCAAGTCTGGAGCGCAAGGACGCCGCAGCCTTGGTGGCAATGGTCCAGGAGAGCCTCGCCAGTTGCGAAATGAGCTTGATATCTAAGACGCTGTTCCGAGCACAGCCGCCCCGCTGCCGTAGCTTGGAAGGCTAGTCTGGCCATGGATGATGTCGATCGGTCCAACCAAGTCAGAGTCAGCCTCGTCGGCAGGCTGTACGATGAGCTGACGGCCAAGCTAGAGTTCTGACCGGCCGCGTCGACCCTCTTCCTTTGCGCTCACGAAGGGCAACTTTGTCCAGTCCTGGCGTGAGTTATGCGGGCGCCTGCCTAGGACTCGCAGGACGTGGCTCTCGTCAGCGCTGACAGGCGGAGAGGGTGCCTCTCGTCGAATGGCGAGGTCGACAGTCAGCTCCGTGCGTGACGCCCGGGATGGCCGCAAGGGGACCGAAATCCGGCGCTCTTCGTATGCGGCCGATAGGACAATGCCCCTGGGTGTCGCACGAGTTGACCTGATGGAATGTGTGTGTCGCTGTTGGTAACAGTCATGACACCGGTGCCCTTTCGTATGCGGGAGGGCGCGAGATGGGGTAGGGGGGACGGGATAGATGACGGATTTGTAGTTGGAAGGATCTGGGGTGCCCTACCTACCCACATGTGATTGTGATGGCAGGCCGGCCTCCCGACAAGGCGGCGTGCCTGGGTTCTAGATCTTTGGTGGTGAGTAAGAAAACCAAAACAAGCTCAGGTGCCCCGCAATTCGGTTGGCCGGAGTTTTACTTGCCAACCCGGCGAAACCCTGCCAACCTTGGCCACTGGGGGCCCCCAAATATGGGTACAGGTCCGTACTTGGGGTGGTATCAGCGCTCACGGCTAGCCGCGTCATGTAGAAGAGAAGGCCCCCCCAATACGAGATGATGATCTTCTTGCCGGGCAGCACAGGCGTTTGACGTCGGCCGCCACGAGACTGCCACCCAACCTGTCAATCAGGAACCGACGTCCCTTCGGCGCCCGGCACCTGAATCAAGCGTGGATGGTCGCGCCCAGGTTGGCGTTTGACAGCGAAGGATCAGTGGCGCTCGAATTGGGTGGAAGCGGTCGAATGATTCTAGCCGTGCCTGCCGCACGAATGCATTGCGTGTACCACTGATCTTGTTGACTCGGAGCTGGGGCTGGCTGGGGGCTGACTGGTTGGACAAGGGCTGACTGGGTCTGGGTCCCGCGCCTTGGCGATGCACGCGATCGGCATGTAAATCCAGTGCCAATAATGATCCTGTTACGACGACAGATCATCATCATCATCCTTCCTTCCGCCTTCCTCCCGTCAGATATCCCGGGACGTTGGGGCAAGAGGGGAGGGAGGGAGGAAGAAGAGAAGGAAGAAAGGAGACGATGCGTCAACAAACAGAAGATTGGTGTTTCTTCTCCGAAAGCAGAAATAGTGTCTCGTCTCGCTCAGCTACCAGCCAGCTTTGCTCGTGTCGCCACATTTCACTCAAGGGTCCCGAGACGTGCGTCGTATTGCGCCGTAACGAAGCCCCTGGCAGGCCACTGTAGGGGGGGAGGGGGGGGTGGCCAGACCGCCCGGGGGCGGTTTAGCTCGACGCCAGGCGTGACCGAGGTGGCGCTGCCCGTCCGAGTCGAGCAGGTCCTGTTGGTTATACGGTTGGTACTGCCTGGAGCGCTGACTAGTAACTCCAAACGCGCCTCAGCCAACACAGCCCGACGCCAGCCAACATGTCCTCCCTCCATCCTCCCATGCATCGATTCATCCCGTACCCAACTACTAGCGCCGAGTGATCTGTGCGCCCACCCTGCCTGCCAATGCCCACTCACGCACACATGCCATGAGATCATCATCAACCCCATTGTAGAAAAGGGGGAAGGGGGGGCTTAGCGGGCGAGGAAGGGATGGTCTTAGACAAAGGCACGCGACCACCTACCGCTACTGCCAACTACCGCTACCGCCTGCCTACCCGCACGCTCCGCGTCCGTCACATCCCCATCCCATCAATGCAGCCCAGCAGCGTCGGTCTTGATACATCTGTTTTTCTTTCCTGCCTCCCGCTGGTCGCTCTTTCCACCTAGCCTCTAGACCCCCCTTCTTCCTTCCCCCCTTCCCCTCGTCAAGCGAGGCACGACCGACGACCACACCTTCTCCGTCGGCCTCCCCTTCCTCCTTACATCTTCTTGTCTCGTCCCGTCGCGCGTCTTTGTCTTGCCCTGCCTTGCCTCGCGTTGCTAGGTCTGCTGTTTGCCTGGACTCCATGGATGACTATCAGCTCCCGCCACCATGCACCTACCGGTCGTTTCTTTCCTCTTTGCTGCCCTCTGCACGTCTCTCTTTTTCACCAAGCTGATTCTGCTCCTCATCCACGCGCCTACCATCTCAGTGGCTTCGGCCCTCTTCTTCCTACCCACGTTCTTCCTCGCCGACTTTCTCGTCGCTTGCTTCGCCAGGCTGCTTCTCCGTCGCGAGAAAGGGCGCCTGTCGTTGATAGCATGCGTCGTGGGCAGTCTGCTGACGTAGGTTTCTGCTGCCCGCCCCGCCCCCCCGTTCCCTTGTCCTTAGCGACATGCCACACCACTCACCACCCATGCCAATGACTTTGCTGCCAATGCCCCCATCCCCGTCCCGGCCAAGGCTGACAGTTGCTTAGCGTCGTGGTGGTTGGAGCCGCATCATCTGCCCTCGGTTTCTTCTATGAGACGGGCAGCGAGCTCGAATGGCACTCGGCCGCCACCTTCGCCTTTGAGAAGGAAGCCAGAGATGTCTTGCTCAGCGGTCTCTTGCCGGTCACGGCCTCTGCCGTCTTCATCCTCTTCGTCGCCTGGCTTACGCACCACATCCTCCACAAGGTCGTTGGCGACTTCTTGATCGAGATCGGCTACTGCATCGTATACGGTATGTATCTCACCCGCATCCTTTGGCGATTGAGCCGAATTGCTGATCGCTGGCTCGTTTGTCTTCTGTATAGCCTGTAAACTTTTCATGAAGTCACGTCAAGACGACGATGTCGAGAAGACCGCCGACTCCAGTGCGCACATGCTGTCCGAAAGCAGCCGTCGCGCCCGCCGCAGTTCCTCGCCCGATACCGACAGCGATGACGACGACGACAGCGACAGAGAAACGAAGTCGCCCCGAGCCCGCTCTCCCCGGTCGCGTGTCCGACCTTCCCGTTTGCCTTCGTGGAGACTCAAGGCCGCAGCACTGGGCTTTTTCGTCTTCGCCATGATCCTGCGACCGCACAAGCCCTTCGACCACATGTCGGTCACCCTCCCCGTCGCCATGCTCGACATGTTTCGCTTTGGTGGACCCCCCCGGCACAGCTGCATGGGGGCTGGCCATCACGGCCTCAACAGCTGGCCGCTACCTGACCTGACGGAGAAGTCTCGATGGCAGGACCCGAAGGGCGACTTCAAGGGTTGGGCGCCCGGCGAAGACAGCCCTTTGGCAGACGACTATCGCCAGCGGGTCGTCGACTGGGTCATCGAATCGATGCCGCGCGGTTTCCTTAGGTGGGATCGCGAGAGCTGGAAGGATCTTGGTCCTCCGCCGCCTCCCCCACCACCTCCTCATGGACACGGCCCACCCGGCCGAGGGCTGCCTGGACACCGACCGCCCGGATCTCCGCCACCACCAGGCGGCGGACCGCACGGAGACTGGCCACCTGGACCTCCCCACAAGCACGGGAAGGGACCTCCACCTCCCCCTCCCGGCTGCCCCCCTCCGGACATTCAAAACTCGTTCTACAACCCTGTCGACGACCCTTTGCGCATCACGAACCTAAACGACGGTATTTTGAAGCCTCTGAAGGACAGTCTCGACAACGACGAGGTCAAGATCAAGCATGTGGTCTTCATTCTCATGGAGAGCTTGCGGTCGGAGGTCTTCCCGATTCGACCAGGAACCAACTTCCACGACATGATTGTGGAGGCCAACGAGGAAGACCAGAGGGAAGAGATCAAGGCTCGGTTGGCGCAGATGACGCCCAACATCGCCAAGATCACTGGGTACGGCGCAGACTTTGAGAAATTTGACACCCCGGAAGTATCGTGGGTCGGTCCGACGCAGCCCGGCTTCGGAGGCATCAACGTCTTGGGAGCACTGACGAGCAGCACCATGTCCACCAAGAGCTACGCCGCCAACCTCTGCGGCACCTGGCCCATGGCCGTGGAAAAGTTCGACGAAGCCGACACGGATGCCTACCAGCCGTGTCTACCTCAGATCCTGGACCTATTCAACCGCGACAAGGCTGGTGGCGACGGTCCCGAAGCCGCGAGCGACTTCCGCGAACAGAAATGGCGCCCCGCGCTCTTCGAAGCCATGACGGAGACCTTTGATCGACAGGACAAGTTCGACAAGAAGATTGGCTTTGAACACATTGTGGCCGAGAAGCAGCTCAAGGCCGATAAGACACGTTACAAGCCCCTGGAGCCCCTATACGAAAAGGTCAACTACTTTGGCTTCGCTGAGCCGGTCCTGGTCCCGTATCTCAGAGACTACATCAACGAGACGGCCACAAACAACGAGCGCATGTTCATGATGCACTTCACGAGCTCGACCCATCACCCGTGGGCGACGCCAAAGGGTTTCAACACTACCGATTACTTCACGTCTAAGGGCATCAAGCACCGCGATCTCAACAAGTTCCTCCAGACGATTAACTACCACGACGCTTGGATGGGCAACCTCATGCAGCTCTTCGAAGAGACGGGCATCGCGAACGAGACGCTCGTTGTCTTCGCTGGTGACCACGGCCAGGCGTTTAAGGAGGACTGCAAGAAGCAGGGCACTTTCGAGAATGGCCACATCAGCAATTTCCGCATTCCCATCGTCTTCTCGCACCCCCACCTCCCCCGCATCGAGTACGAGGCCAACGCTACCTCGCTCTCCATCCTTCCCACCATCCTCGACCTCCTAATCAACACGGGCTCCCTGAACAAGAAGGATAGCCATGTCGCTTCTGACCTCGTTCACGACTACGAGGGGCAGTCCCTAATTCGACCTTACAAAACGACTGAGGACGGCCGTCGCGCCTGGAACTTCGCCATTGTCAACTCGGGCGCTGGAATCCTTTCCATCACCTCCGCCGACACGACCTGGCGTCTGCTCCTTCCGCTCGTCGAGACATTTGAGTTTAAAATGTCGGACCTACAGACCGATCCCACCGAACTGGACGTGCTGTCTGCCTGGTCATTAGATAGCCTGGTCGGCGCCGTGCGGGAGAAGCATGGGCAGGGCGCCGCTGACTGGGTGGCTGAGGCTGAGGTCGTTGCGCAGTGGTGGATGAGTGAGCGGCGGCGCCTCTGGAGGCATCCGTGATGGCTTTAATAAAAGCATATAGACTTGCAATGGAAAGATTTCTTACTTCAACTGCGACCGTTCACGATGGTTTCTCGCGATGGCGTTGCTTTTTCTTCGCGGGCCATGTGGTAGTTCACCGTATGCAGCTTGAACGACGGGTAGGTTTACTGCCCAGCTCTTGCCTGCATCATCAAAAATGACATCCTTGCCGGGCCTCCGCGGCTCTCGTAGAGCACCAGCTGCGCAAACGATGTCTATGTTGATACCATTTGTAATGTTGTCGAGGATGCTCTAAGCAGCTTACGACTTGGCTGCCCTGAGCGAGCAAGCACGAAGTGGCCCTTTAGAAGACCTGCAGGGATCCATTGACACGACAGCCGCATCCCGGCCTGTCTGCTGTCTCCTTGAGTCCCTCCTACTTTCTAAAGTTTCTCCTCTACGTGACAACGCATGGTGCCCATTAAGCTCTGAAGCAGGGGGAGGCGGTTCAGACGAGGAGGGTTTGCCTAGTCGACTTCGAGGACTTCTCGTATTGAAGATCAATCCCGCATCATGATTTGCGTAATGTGCGACGTCGTATATTGTGGATAGTAAACCAGACTACGGTCGAACCAGACCATGTTATAGTTCAACGCCTTTCCCAAGATGTATGCGAGCCTGTGGAGCTCTCGTAGTGCGGGGCGCCATCCTCAATTTCCAAACGAGGGAAGTGAAAGCTGATCATTCGGCTTTTTCTCAAGGTCTGTTCATGTGATCCAGAGCGACAGCCTTGATCTCGTGTTCTTTGCCAACAGTTCCAAGTGGGCAAGCAAGGTCCGGCGGACTGCGGAGCTCGTTCCAGCGAAAGAAGACTTTGTCCACCGAGCCGGCGAGATTCTCACGCCCGTGGAGACAATTTGCTCACGGCGGGTTCATGACAGCGACATGACTAGCAGGTTGCATATCGACGTCGCAGCAGTCGAGGCCAACTTGCTAGACGGGGAGACTCGCAATAGCGCGCAGCCTGTGCAGGACGAAGAACTGAAACAGATCACAGAAACAATCGCAGCCCTCAGACTGTTCAGCGTTGGAGGTTCTGGTAGGGGTATAGACACTGGTGCGGTCGCGCGAGAGGATAATGGAGGCCGTTTTGCTTGCGATGGCTTGACAAGCCTTCTTGGGCAGGACGTCAGGTCAAGATCTTGACACGTTTTTAAGTTGCAAACCCCCTATTTTAGGGATTCATGTACCCTGTCGTCCTCCAGCCAGATGTAATCTGAATGTAGGCGAGGACTGCTGAAAGAAGACCTATATCATTTCATTGACATGGTCGCGCGCGACTACCGCAATCTGGACCACAGTGAGATCAACATCACGTCATGATTTTGCTGGCTCAATCCGTCCTGACGGTTAGAGATTCCATGCTCTTCTTCGGCATCGATTGTCTCAACCATGGTTCATCCGCGACCGGTGCACTACCACTGCGTCTCCCGACCCATGGTGGTATCAGGGACATCAAGCTGACTCTTGTGGTCGAAGGAACGGTTCCTTGACGCCACCCAATTTCGACGAGCTCACGTGCCCGAGCCAAGTAGCGTCGGTTTCTCACAGTCGACCTTTGGAGCGGACGCGCGAGTCTGAGAAGCTTTGGTCACGAGGCGAGAAAGCTGTTTGGCGGTGTTGACCGCGAACAACATCAAGCCGTGTAAAACATAATGCTTGCCGACAGTAGCTATCGCTGTGTCTGATGCAGGTGTTACAAGGCTTTCGAACGGTCTTGATGTGAGATCGAACTCTCTCATTGGGGAGCCTCAACAAGGAAGCCAACCCCTTTGGGGCAACTACGCATCGTGACTACCCCAACCCCGCCCGCTACCACTGTGAAAGTGGGGACGTGCCAGGTTCCCCAGATCCTTCGGGAAACACCACCGATTCGGCGGCCTCGATTCCCTTCTACCTCAGCTCGTCGTAAGTGTCGAAAGAGAGACCACCCCCACCACAACGCCGGGAAGCAGAACGCCTCTGCTAGGTGAGGACTCCGCGATGGCCCCTAGCCCCGAGGACAATGATGCCGCGGCAAGGCGAGCCAAGAAGCGCGAACTCGACCGCCGCGCTCAGCGTGCGGCAAGAGAGCGAACCCGGAGCCGCATTGCCCATCTGGAAGCCACTATCCAAGCCATGGCCAGTCAAGAATCCAGCGGCACGGTGGTCAGTCTTATGGAACAGCTTGTTGAATCGAATCGACAGAGAGATGAGCTTTCCAGGTTACTCTCCTCCATCGAGAGCAGCGTTCATGCTCACAGAGAGGCCGAGAAAGTCACTGCCCAGGGCACAAACCCACGTGCTCCCGAGTACAACACGCCACCAAAACACTGGTCCGGGCCTCAAGAAAATCTTGACGGTGGTTCTATTCTACCTGACCACGATACATCGATGGACGTTCTCACACCGGGCGCCATTATGGACCTCGCTCCACTGGCATCAGATACCTTTGGCCTTCCTACGGGCAACTTCCTGGACCCCATGACGCCAACGGGCGCATCATCTCTACCGCAGCACGAACAGATTGAGACTGAAGCTGTGGGATCGCCCTCTCATCATTACGCGTGTGTCATCGTACCGGAACCTGACAAACCTTGCGACTGCATGACTTCTACAACGCAACCAGATCGGCCGGCTCCGGCTAACCTCAGTATCTGGCGCACAGCCAACGAAGCCTTGAGTGTGCCAGGGCTTCTGTCACACCATACCCTACGCTACGAAGATGAACTCAGTGAGGACATACCCATTCAGGTGTTACTCCAGGGGTGGGATGCCGTCGAAAGATCACAGAACATTCCACCCCTGTGGAAGAAGCTGCGGAAGACGGACGAGCTCCAATTCAGAAACTGCGGGAAAACCGAACGGCTGGCCATCCTGCTCCTCATGCACAGATTACTGAGATACCAAGCAGAGCCCACGGCGGATCAGTACGCTAAACTGCCGCCGTGGTATCTGAGCCGGTAAGATCTGTTTCGGTCACGGTTCCAGTTTCTTGCATAAACGCTGACGTATTCAGGCCTTCTCAGTCTTTACCGCACTCCTCGGCGATAGACTTCTTTGTTTGGTAGGTCACACGCCTCGTGTTTGAAAGGCATAAGATTACGTGCTGAGACTCGCTAGGCCTGGTGTTAGGGAACGATTCGTCTTTTCTCAGCACCAGTATTGCTCCAACTTCTTCTGGAAAGTCTTCGCGGACAATTTCCGCCTCCTATGGCCGTTTGAGTTTCGAGACTGTTACAAGAGGAACCTGGAAACTGGCCTTTACAGCGTCTCGCCGGACTTCCAGGAGCGCATTCATGAGATCCAAGCGTGGACAATGGCTCCGGATTTCTTCCACCATTTCCCGGAGATGTACGCCGATATTCCTGTGTTTCAATCTGTACCGACACCCGGTCCCTCGTGGTTGCATAGCGGCTGGCAGAAGCCTAGGAAGAACGTTCGGCGTGTGAAAGATATTGATCATGGGGATAGAGATGCCGATGAGGGCTCATGTGACCGCGGCAGGTTATCCATTGAACTAATCGCGAACCCAGAGGAGAGCGAGTGGTGACGCCCATGCTGTGCCTAGCAGACGATCTCTAAACTTTACCATGCTACTCGTGCTAGAGCTATGTCTGGGAGCCTTAGTACCTGACATAAAAAGATCCTCTGCTTCAATCTATTCTTCGTTGCCAGGAATTGTGACATTGAAAATTTGATTTATCGGCTTAACAATATGTTCGGCCTAGGAAACAGTAGCCTTGGAAGACGAACCCCCGTCATGGTGGTCACTGAAGCCCAAAGGGAAGTGACGTCTCTTCTCATTGCCGTGCTGAGATCTTTGGGCGTCAGCGTGTTTTGGGCTTGCTGTGTAAAAGCACTAAGCTGTCAACTGGCTCAGGACGTTCTCTATAAGCTCGCGACGACCAGAAGCACTTGACCATGACCTTGAAAGAGGCGCGGTAAAGATCTAGGTTCCCCGCATCGATGCCCCATCAAAATAACCGAGGTCGATGCCGGCATCTGCAAGTACCTCCCCTACCCCTCTCTGCGGCGGAGAATACAACGAGCAATGATGACTACATGCATCAAGACCCCAGCACCTCTGGCCATTACTTAGTATGACTCTGGCGCCCTGACTCTGTGGCACTGTTCAATGGCTGCTCTAGACCAACGACACGGTCAATCGCACCTCGAGATTGACTCATGAAACCCAGGCAAGAGGGCGATTCCCCGCACTACCCCATGATTCCCCGGAGCTGCTACCCCGCAACGTGGGATGTCTCGAGCCTCCCCCTTCAATACCCAAGATCATGATGGACAATCTTGGCATTTGGTATACATAAGAGAGTGTGTTTCCCAAGACTGCCACCTGGGGTGTCGATCAGAAAAGGCCCCTGCCATTCTCGACAAGTCGTGTCATCTCTCTTTCCTCATTGAACACCACTGTAACCATCATGACGTTACAGACAGCTTCTGATGGCGTTGGTACTCGTCAATCCGACGAAGAGTTGGGCAATTACGGAATAGACGAGAAAATCGACGAGTCTGCACATGTTGAAACTACAGAGGGAAAGCATGGAGCCTCACTGAGCGGATTGAGCCCAGAGGAGCAGAAGAAAGTCATGTGCGGACCTATCCGTCACCCTGCATTATAAATTTGGGAAACCTACTGACTGAGGAATGCGCAGACGACGCATTGACGTTCGACTGCTTCCGATATTGGGTGTCATGTACTCGATCTCCCTCATTGACCGAACCAACCTGGGTCTGGCTCTTGTCGCCGGCCTTCAAGAGGACCTAGGCCTCGACGTGGGGAACAGATACACAGTCATTGTCATGGTCTTTTTTGTGGCCTACATGTATGGACCAGGAGTGCCCTTTCCAGAACCCGATCTAACAACCATGTAGCATCTTTGAGATACCAAGCGTATGCACACCAGACCTTTCAGGTTGGACTGGAAGCTGATCATTTAGAACCTCATCCTCCCTCGTGCCGGCCCAGCGAACTGGCTCTCCTTCCTCGGCGTCGGCTTTGGCACAGTACTCATCGGCATGGGATTTACGAAACACTGGGGCACAATGGCCCTTTGCAGAGCTCTCCTAGGTGTCTTGGAAGCAGGTTTCCTGCCCGGTTAGTCTTGAAGTAGCTCTAGAGAGGCCTTCTTGTTGACCTTCTCAGGCTGCACGTATCTTATCACCTGCTGGTATACGCGATTTGAAGTTGGAAAGCGACTGTCTGCCTTCTGGATTCTTTCCGTTGTTCTGAGTGGCTTTTCAGCCATCTTTGCTTACGTCCTGGCATTGCTCGATGGTAAGGGGGGCCTCGGTGGATGGAGCTGTAAGTTCACCCATGTGTGAGTCCAGCACGTGCCTACGTGGAAGCTTACAGGCCTAGGGATCTTCATCATTGAAGGTGCAATCACAGTTGTGGTCTGTATTTTCGGCTGGTTCATCATCATTGATTTCCCGACCAAAGCTGGCAAGTTCCTCAAGCCGGCAGAGCAGGCTTTCGTCATCGAGCGCATCAACAATGATAGAGGCGACGCTGAGGAGGACGAAATTAACGGCGCCAAAATTCTCAAGCATCTGAAAGACTGGAAGCTGTACTTCTGGGCCTTCAACCTCATGTCATCTACCCTGCCTGGGTACGCATACTCGTACTTCCTGCCCATCATTCTCCGCAACGGCATGGGATTCAGCCGCACGAACTCGATGCTTCTCAGCGCCCCACCATACGTCCTGGCCGCCATCATGGCCTTCATTTCCGGCTGGCTCGGAGACCGATTCAAGCTTCGAGGGCCCATCATTGCAGTGCACCAGGCTATCACTGCTGCTGGCATGTTGATCACGGTTTACGCCGAGTCAAATGCAGTGAGATACTTTGGCGCGTTTCTTGGTAAGTGGTCTCATGTTCTACGGATGTCGAGTTCGCCATTGCTCACCGTGCACAGGTATCGGCTTCTTGCAGTTCTGCGTCCCGGGTGTCCTTACATTCCAAGCAAACAACATCACTTCTCACTCAAAGCGAGCTGTGGCTTCAGCAACATGCCTCATTGGAGGTGGTGTGGGTGGCATCATCTCCAGTGTTGCCTTCATGGCGAAAGAAAGTCCCCATTATACGGTTAGTCTCTTAGCTTTATCATGATCTTTCGGAGCTGACACACCACACAGACTGGCGTCTGGACAACTTTCGGCATCTCCATGGCTAGTATTTGTATGATCATGATCATGGACCTCTACTTTTGGCGATTGAACAAGGCTGTAAAGGCTGGGAACCGCATCAACGAAGGAATGCCCGGGTGGTTTTATACGATGTAGATCTTGAGATGTTAAGTCTTGTCTGAATGTTCGCCAAGATTTTCAGACCGAAGTCCGTTTTGACTGGGAATGCAATTTGACCTTATTGGCATGACTTAGGCGTGCTTGCAATATCTCCACTGGTAGTGCACCTGGCTCTAACATGCACTCCCACCAGCCCATCGATGTTGTAGTAGTATTCGAGAACCACATGACTTTCAGCCCGTATTAGAGGATTGCTGAAATTCCTACCATCGTCGCCGATGAACACATCGTCTCATCCGAGCGCCCAGGGCTCATATGCCTGTGGTGACGGGCTGCGCGCCCCCGTAAATCCATCCTCTTTCACGGAATATGGCCGCTTTTTCTACAGAGATATGGGGCTAAGCGTAATCCGGCAACAGCATGATGATGAGCCTCAGGCATCATGCTATGTAAAAATAGAAATCAGGGGACCAGCCTGAGCGCCTGGCAAAAAGCAGAGTGGCCATGCGGGTCAAGAAATAGCTGTCTCCAGCAATCCGATTCTGATAACCTGGAGAAATGGGATTACCAACATCTCGAAAACTCGTTCTCCTTGAAGGTGGGAGAAATCAGGGTCAGCCGGTCAGAATGTGGTATCTCGGAACCTGACATGAGTAAAAGTGGAGATCCCGATACACAAGCTGTCTGATTTGTCCAACCGCCGCTCCCGGAACAGATCTCGGAAGCATTTTGGGGAAGCCATTTCGGAACGCGAATCGGAACCACACCTGGTTCGGAATCATCAGCGAGGGGTGGTAAAGATTGCCCAATCCATTCAAAAGATGATCGTGCCCTGAAGATCCGTAGCCTACAATGCCTTGATACGGTCTTCGTGTCTACTGTCGGTTGTTGATCGTGGTTGGGTACGCGATATCAAACACATATGAAGACAGTTGCGAGTAAAAGAAAAACTCGGAGCAGCATTCAGAACCCTGACCTGCGTGGGCTCGACTTCCACCAAGATTTTATCGTCCCGCTCTGCATTTCTTTGGGCCCAAATCTGGCTCTAAGGATGGACTTAACGCGCATGAAGTTATCAACAGACGAAAGAGGCGGTAGGAAGCGATTGACCTGCCGGCATGGCGAGTCATAATCTCCGTACCCCGTGTGTTTGGGTTCACATCTTGCCGGAGTAGGCATTCTTTACCATCGCCTAGCGCCATCCCCACACCATGTGGCCTGGAGACGTGGAGACCGGGTAGGTTCAGCGGGGAGACCCTCGTCGCGCCCACGGGGAACTCAGAAGTCTGCAATCCTTGATTTAGCCCTGACCTCTGCGACACGTCTCGTCGTCGACGCGCCGAGCTATAAGATCCCTCGACGATCCTTCGACATTGAGGGAACTGGGATCATCACGCCAGTCTCAATCCCGACACTGCTGATACCAGTCGCCGCAACTTGCCATGGATTCAAAGTCGGAACAAGTGGCTCACCACCACGACAACGAACGTCCCGATGACCGCGATGATGCTGTCGTTGCAGCGACCGCCGCCCTGCCGTCCGGTCATGCACATGAGAAACTGAAATTTGCTGATCTCTGGGCGAACAAGCGCGTCTTGAGCTTCTGTGAGTCTGCTTGATTACCCTCGGCGAGCCATTAGGGTCTCCGACAGCACCACAGCGACTAATCGACGACCCAGGCCTCCTCATCTACCTGCTCCCCATCAACTTTGGTTATGAGGTCGCGACGATTGGCAAACTCCTCGCCGTTGTGCCTTTTGCTGAGCGCTTTGGCCACGAGGTTGATGGTATCTACATTGTCTCTGCCAAGAACCAGCAGATTCTCAACGCTGCTGGCACCATCGGCCTCTTTGTCTCGGCATTCCTCACCGGCATCATCAGCGACTACGTCGGCCGCAAGCGTACTATCATTCTCGCCTGCATTGTCTGCTCCGGCGGGGTCATCTTCCAGTACTTCAGTACCTCCATCATGATGCTCTTTGGCGGCAAGGTCGTGGCTACCCTCGGATTCGGCCTCGGGCACTCGTTGGGCCCTGTCTTCGTCGCCGAATTGGCTCCCGTCAAGATGCGCGGTGTCTGCTTGGCGTTGGTGGTGCGTAGAATCCCTTTGTGGCACGTTAGACACTACTAACAAGGCCGCCCAGAACACCATGATTGTCATCGGCCAGTGGCTTAACTCGGTAGCTGTGCTTGGCAGCAAACACTACAATAACGACATGGCGTGGCGCATCCCCCTTATCACTCAGATCATTCCGCCGGCGCTACTTCTTATCGCCCTGACCATCATTCCGGAGTCCCCAACTTGGCTTATCATCCACGGTCGCCGCGACGAGGCTGCGAAGGCCTTCCGTCGCTTTAACGGTCCATCCTTCGACGTTGACGCCGCCATGGCCGTCGCAACTGTCGCCATGGAGAAGGAGAAGGCCGCCAAGAAGGAGCAGGAAGGAAGCAGCTGGCTCGAGTGCTTCCGCGGCACCAACGGACGCCGTACCCTTATCATCGTCATGGTTTATCTGTCTCAACAAACTATCGGTGTCAACTTCATCAGCGGCTACCTCACGTACTACTTCCGGCTCGCCGGCGTCAACAACCCCCTTGCTATCGGCCAAGCCGCCTACGCCATTCAGCTGCTTGGCAACATGTGCTCCTGGCCGCTCGTTGACCGTCTTGGGCGCCGTCCCATGATCGTCGGCGGTGTCTTCATCATGACCGCCCTTCTTCTTGTCATCGGCGGCATCAGCACCATCGGCTCGCAGTCTGCCCTCACCGCAACAGTTGCTTTCATGTGTTTCTGGGGCTTCCTCTACCACGCCACCCTGGGCGCCGTAGCCTACACAGTGGGAGGTGAGACAGCCAGCGTCCAGCTTCGCCAAAAGACCTACAGCATCAACATCATGTGCTCCACTGCCGCTTCCTGTGTCGTCTTCCAGGTCATGCCCTACCTGCTCAACACTGACCAGGCCAACCTCGGCGGCAAGATCTGCTTCATTTTCTTCGGACTATCGCTTCCCATGTGCGCTTTCCTGTACTTCTACATGCCGGAGCTCAAGGGTCGCAATTACGCCGAAATCCAGGAGATGTTCAACAACAGGGTGCCAGCGAGGCAGTTCAAGACCCATGTGTGCGAGGTTAGCCTTGCGGGAACGGAGAATGAGAAGAAGCTGCAGGATGCTTAGGGTAGCTGAAGGATATCATTAATCGATACGATCTTGGACAATACATGTTTTTGGATGGCCAATGAGTCAGGGTGATTGATGTCCCCTAGTTCTTCACATTTGTACATTGTTCATGTTACTCTGCAACAAGCACTGTCTGTCCTGCCCAAACTGTTTGACATGTCCGATACGAAGATCACGGGGGCAGCATCGAACCTTCATTTGTCTTCTTTCGAACTTTCGGTCTGTTCGGCTAAGTTCTACTTCCTCGAAAACACGAGATTGTTGGAGATGAACTGGGCCGACCTGCTGGGACGAGTCAAAAATCCGACTCGGGCACCAGCAGCAAGACTGGCTACATTGATGAATAAGTCTATCCCATGCATTGAAGCTTGTGGCTGAGGGACCTGCATGCCGCGGCAGATGCCGGGATCTCCGACAAGCCCCTGTTCGTGTACCAAGCCAGGGTGAGGCACCAAGAAGTGTGGAGTCGTGTTTTCGTCTCTTCTTGTCAGACGGGTGTTGAATCGTGGACCCCTGAGCCCGATGCGGACAGTATCCACCGCCAAGATCACGCCCAGGACATAGCTCGGAGCACCTGTGAGGTTCCTGTTTACCTTGATCAGATAGACATCAAGGTCAGGGCGTCGATTGCCCCATTAACGACCCTCTTTCCCGGGATTCACATCTCCGGGTGCGGTCTGGGAGCATTCGGCAGTACTTTCAACAACCTTGGCCCCGGCTATGGCCGTATGCCTCCAGTTGAGCGCGTTACCGCAAGCCCTGAGACGTCGCCCTTGTCAACAACTGAGTAATGCCTTTGCACAGCTAGCTAGCTGACTCGATTTCAGGCTCCCGGACCTCAATCACTTTTTGATCTTGCCTCCATGCCTGATGAATACTCTCGCACAAGTATGGGAGCTGATTAGTGCTGAATTCGTACAAGACGACACGCAATGGCCGACGATTGCCCACACGTAGAGAGAGGACGATTAGTAGTATGGTTCAAGCAGAGATCACCTCGCTCCGAAGCAGTGTATGTACCGACAACGCTTGAATCTAACAATAGGATCCTGCAAAACAGGCTACTGGGAACAACGGAATCCTTGCCGTGACGTGAATATAGTAGTACCCCCCATTATACTCTCTGGAGCTTCCAACGTGTGGCTAAGCTCTCCTCTTGCAGTCACCTAGACGGACTAGTCCCAAGCCATCTGCTGTAGAATTATGATTATGCTTGGGCTCGCCGTGGAGGCTTCGGCCGACGCGCGATCTCGGCATGACCGAGCGCGGGCCCCCCGACTCTTGACCCCGGGGTTGGCCGAGTCAGGATGAACATGGTCCTGACTCGTGGCCCCACCAGAAAGTCGATATAATCACATCTATTAAGCAGATGCATAGCATGCCATAGGCACAATCCCCGCAGATGGACCCTTACCCAAGGCACCAGAGAGCGGGGAGTAACAAGTCCTGCATCACGTCCCATCTAGGGACCCGCGGCCTTGATATCGAGTGAACTATAACCCTGTCTCGTATCTACGAGTAAGAAGCTAGTTCCATTTTGGGCACATCGATTCCACCTTTCTCGCCCATCTTGGGAGGGTGAGGTCCACCCCCTTCTTCACATTTCCTGTACATGTCAACCCCTCAGCCTTGTGGACACGGGGGAAGCTCCTACCATTGTCAAACAGCCCCTTTGCGTTCAGACGCTTTCAATACTTGGCATGCAAGGCGCAGCGGCAGCCGTTGATGGTGCCACGGACCCTGCCGTCCTGTCACATCTCTAATGGCCCCGTCGCGATCCACCTACCACGACTCAAGAACTTTCGCAAGGCCTCAGAATGCTCATCTATAAAGTCTCAAGGCCTTGTTGCTGAGCAGCTGTTGTAGTCTCTCACTCAGCAGCCTACAGCCGCATTCAGTCTTTACTTGCTTGTACTCTCATTTTTCTTTTCGAGAACCCAGTCATTCTTTACCCTCACTGCAGTACTTGACTGCCCATCCTTCGTTTTCCATTCGTATCCTACTCATATTCAATATGAAGGCCGCTTCTTCTCTCCTTCTGACCATCAGCGCCTTGGCCGGCCTGGTCGGAACCTCTTCTGGCGCCGTCCTTCCCAGCGACCCGGAAAAGGTTGTCCTCCGACCCGTCCGACGACCCGCTGGACTGAAGTCTACTCTCACTGATAGCCTGGATGCTCGCCAGGCCGCCGACGTGCCGGCCCTGCCGGAGCTGACCGGCTCCCCACCGGCACCCATCGTCCTGAAGCCTGTCCCTCGACCACAGATTCTCCAGTCTAGCCTGGCGGCCGGTCGCAAGCTCAAGGCCAGGCAAGATACTCTGACGCCTGCCCGCGACATCATCCTTGGCTATGCCGCCAACGATATGACGGCCTTGGTTGACGCCGCGCTGAAGCAGCCGGCCGTCGCACTGGAGGAGGTGGATGGTATCGCGTCCGTCAACTGCGAGGACACTGGTATCGCCATCGAGTTCAGCGACAGCGCCTCTCTCAAGGCTGTTTCCTCTGTGTGGCCCAAGTCGGACTTTGTCATCATCACATACTCGCCCGAGGGCGGCTGCAACACAGCCGACGAGCGTGGCTGGTACACCGTCTCTGGTCTCACCTTTGACGAGACCACGTTGACTGCCACTGCTGCTGGCAAGCGCTCTGCCCTCGACGAGCAGAGCGAGGAGGCCGTGGTCGAGTTCGACACCACGGCGGCGGCGGCTCCGGCCAAGCGCGACATCAAGGCGTCGGTCAGCACTGAGCTCTCCGGAACCCTCATCGACACGGAGAACCTTAAGATTGTGGTTGACGAGGCCAGGTTCGAGAGCAACGTCCACATCGCGGGCAGCTTCCGGTTCAACTTCCTCAAGTTCAAGCCCAGCCGCATGTACGTCGACGTCGACTACTCGGGTCTCGTGGGCCTCAACCTCTCCACCCACGTCGGCGCGTCCTTCTCGACCGACATCTACAACCTGGAGCCGTTCGCCGCCTCTGTCTCTGCTTTCAGCATCCCCGGCATCCTGGACGTCGGCCCCATCGCGTCTTTCGCCCTGGGCGTCGAGTTCGCCGCCGAGGGCTCGCTCGACGCCACGCTCGGCCTCCACAGCGAGATCGCCAACGGCAAGGTCCACCTCGACCTTCTCAACTCGGACGAGTCCTCCACCAGCGGCTGGGCGCCCGAGACGTCCGTCTCCTCCGACGTCAACGCCGAGGTGAGCCTGCAGCTCAACCCCTACCTCGACCTGAACCTCGCCATGGGCGTGCGCGTCTTCAAGGGCGCCATCGACCTGACCACCGGCTTCGACGTCAAGCCCCAGGTCATCAACGCCTTCTCCGCCGACCTCAACTTTGAGTACGCCAGCGAGTCCGGCTTCGCCTTCACGCACCCGGAGGCCGCCACCTGCCCCAACGGCGCCTGGTTCGCCAGCACCTTCAACTTTGACGTCGTGGCGTACATCGGCACCCTGTACAGCAAGACGCTGTACAACTACAACGCCCCCATCTACGAGTCTCAGTGCTGGAACTTTGCGTAAGCCGGGGGATGCGTGCCCGAGGCTTTGGTTTGGTTGGTTTATAAGGTAGATAGAGTAGAAGGAGCGCACCATAGACATAATGCATCATGCGATTCGACATTCAACTGATAGTCCCCGTCATGCATCCTTCTTGAATGCTCGCGCGCGATTTCAGCTTGTCCTGCACATGCGCCTCTAACGCCGTGTGGGACGTAGATCACCACCGCCGTCAGCGCCCAAAGATTCAAGCATCATGCGTTGCTAATAACACAAACAGCACCGCGGTGGCGCCTTCAAAACCTGGTATATCTGCAATGCGCCCAAGAGGGACGCCAGAAGGAAATGAACTGGCAGCGGGCACACCGCCATACCTAGATGTCCACTTGACATCCTCTTGTTGGCTCATGCTCAGCTGCCGAACTGCTCCCACTCGCCCCAGTTCAGCGGCATGCCGATATCAAGATTCCCCTCCAAGGCGTTGTCTGCCATCGTGAGATCGAAGCTGGGGTCGAAGTGGCCAAACACGTCCATATTGAAGTCGATTGAGTCGAGGTTCGGCATGCCATTCATCGACATGTCAAAGCCTTGGGGGTCATTCGACCAGGGGACTTCAGGTGTCGGTTCACTGGAGATGTCGGACGACTTGGGCGGTGGCGGTGCCTCTTGCACAAGAGTCGTGGCAGCACGCTCCATTTCCTTGAGCATGCGTTCGCCGAGGCCGTAGGTGACCTTGGCAGAGTAGAAGATGTTCTTGTATCGCTTCAACAGCTCGCAGCTAGACTTGAAGGCGTCGCGAGAGCGAGCGCGGAACATGGGCAGAGCAGAGTGGCGCATTTTGCGGTACTCGACGCTGAGGGAGAGAGATACGGCGTAGGGGATGAAGGGCACAGGACAGAGCTTTTCCTTCTTTACGGCGTGGGCGATGCGCTCCGAGGCAAGCGAGCGGCGGGCATTGGCCATGGCTGGAGGAATGCTCGATGCGTAGGTTGACTGAATTGATTCTGCGCCTGGTCGTGGCAGCCTACAAGAAAGGATGATGACGGCGTGGTAGAAGACCTCGAGCGTGGCTAGGCATGGTCAGCAAATAGGCCAGCGATGAGCCAGAGTTCACACTTACCGAGGAGATGAGTCGGGACTTCCAATGCATTCGCCTCAACGATCATCGGCTCTAGCACGGGCAGCTCGACGAAGGGCTTCATATCACCGAGGGCATGGGCGCTGGCTGCTGGCCGGTACAGGTCGATGGTCCTGTCGAGCCACCTCGAGATGGACAGATACAGCTGAAAGGCTGGCTCTTGTCGGCTGAAGCACTCCTCCAGGGTCGCGGCGAAGTCTCTCTCATGAAGCAGCCGCGGCCGGCCGTATGCAGCTGAGTTGATCTTGTCGACAGCCCAGACGGCGCAGAAGAGCGTCTCAAGGGCGGGATCACCAGTCCGCAGTAGGTGGAGGCCGAGGGTCTGAGTGTGATGGATGGCCTCGGCGTAGAACTGGGCGGGGACCTCGCTCTCCTCGAGGCTGGACGGCTGAAAGTAGAGCGACAGCATGCAGAGAGCACGGATGTGGACCGTCCTGTCGATGATCAAGCTCGTTGCCAGCGTCGTGCGAACAGCCCCGGAAAGAGCCTGCGAGAATTCGGTCAAGGACAGCTTGTCGGGGCCCTTGTTGCCCAGTTTCAGGTAATTCGCCATTGACGGGTCTGTCGCAGCCGCCAGAGATATGACCTGGCGTAGGACAATGGTTGCAGGTGAATCGTCGTCGGTGAGGGCAGAATCAGGGACGAGGGCATAGATTGGGTGGATCTTGCGGGTGTAGACCTTCTTCAGCTGGCGGAACTCCCTCTCGGGCGGCACACATGCCAGGCAGTGCTCCTTGACGTACGGAAGGAGTATCTCGTCGTAAGGAATCGAAGGGTGCGGCGCCGTCACGTTCGCAGCTCCCGGTGGAGCTGAGGTGTCGTGTCTCGTGGACACCCAGACACCGACCTCATCATTGCGGGCGGTGCTTCTGGCGCTATCTGTATGGGTCACTTCGGCAAACATGCCCTCGGGGTTCGTGTCGCCAAGGAAGCGATTGTGCTGTTTGCCCATGGCATCAGAGCCTGTGGCTTCGGCGAAGAGGCCCTCTGGGTTCGTGTCGCAGACGAAGCGCCGAGATGAGTGGGCCGGCGTGGCATCACGATCGCCATGGCCGTTTGGAGTGCCATCGTGGTTGCGGGCCTGAGATGCTGGGCTCTTTAAACCATCGACGTCCTCATCGCCCTCGGTGTGGACGCAGCGTTTCTTGGGAACGTCAGCACCGTGCTCGCTGCGGCATGAGATTGACTCACCTTGCGCTTGCGACACGACTCGCAGGCCTGCTGGACTTGCTTTCGCTTCAGGGGAAGGCCGGATGGGTCTGATTCGACAAACTTGACGGCTTTGGAGGAGCTAGCCATGGCTTGTGGTGAGGATGTTGTGGCTGCGAAGCGCAAGGACTTGCATCTTAACGACGACCGCCGATCAGTATGGTAGTCATGAAGATGTGGCCGGTGAGAGAGAGAGTTCAAGGTGAGCAGCGAGGTGGACCCCGGAGAGCTAACGTCTAAGATGCCTCGCCTTATGTAATACAGTACATCGCCAAGGATAGTCACGTGCCTGATATTGGCTGTCAAGATGATGCTGAGCATCGCACTTCTTGAACGCATCAAGTGTCGCACCGAGCCAGTGAGTCGGCGAACGGGCTGACTTCCTTAGAGGATACTAAAAATAAACCTGACATGTCCAATCGTTGCAAGCCCTGACGCTTCGGCAAATATTCCCTCATGCCCAAGCTCGTGTCATTCGTGAAAACGAACCATCTGATGATCATGCCGTGTCCAGCTCTGACTCAGGCCAGATGTTGAAGTCTGCACCAATGTCAATTAAAAAAAACGAGGCGGGCCGATTTCAAGATGAGGCCATGGTTGTGGGTGTGAGCGTGGTGCCATCATCATTTCCCCCACGTCCTGATTGCTGTTCCGGGGCACGTTGGTGATCTTGGTGATGTTGGAGTTGACAGTGATAGCCAAAGACAGATTAAGTGCTGGCATCTGGTATTTACTTACACCTTTGGTGTCAGAGGTCAGCCAGAAGACGAGATAGCTACCGGTATGAGCTATCGGTAGGAGAAGAAGAGAAGAAAAAGCAATCAAGCTTGCAGGCTTATCCCTTTTTCTAGTACATTATTCGCCTAGTTCTAGGAATTATTTCGGAGTCTTGGTAAGAGTAAGCTTTGTGAAGGGAGAAGCCTGAAAAATGGTACAAGCACAATCATCCCCGCATGTTCTCTTGGTTTCGGGATGGGATGCGTTAGATACATCCACCTTTAAGTCTGCTGCTCGTCCGCCTCTTGCCGCCTAATCTGATTAATTCGTTTCATGGCAATGAGAATCTGCGGATCGTTTTCGTCACATGAAGCAACGGCAAGCAAAGTAGCTCTAATCAACACCCGCCTCCATTTCATGAAAACACCCCGCTCTCACAGCAATGGACCTAATCCTGCCTAACGACCGTCAGTATAAAAGGTGACATCCCAGTAGGCCCCCTCGTCCTGCAGTCGCGTCAGTCTCCGACACAGCACGGCCGCATCCTGAGCAACTCACAGTGTAAATATTCCCGGACCGCGCCTTGTACCGCCTGGCGCCATCCGCTCTGTTCGCGATCCTGGTGAACGTCCTCGTGACGTATCTGTTGAGCGCCGCGTTCTTCGCAAAATCAAGCTTGTACCCGGCGGCATGCGAGTACCGGCCCGGCGCGTGCCCGACCTCGGTCCCGCTCGTGATCGTGAGCGCGCAGTTGCACGCCCTCTTCAGCGTGACGGCCCCGGCGACCGTCGTCGCCCGGATGCCCTGGAACGAGGTGCACACCGGCTTGTTCCTGCTGGTGCAGCCGCCGCTGGACCGCCACTTGATGCCCGCGGCCCCGAGGCGCGAGGCGGCCTGCGCCTGGGAGAGCTTTTGGGCGTTGACGCACAGGGCCCAGAAGAGGGCGAGCAGGAGCATGAGGCGCTGGGATGCAAGATTAGCCGGTGCGCGCCCACCTGCGATCCGTGGTAACTGACTTTCATGATGAAAATGAGGCACACTTCTGCACGGCTGTCGAGCGCGGAAAGCTTGTCAAGCTGGGTTCTTGCTAGCGCCGCCACGGATCCAAAGACGAAGTTATATACCCGGCCCCTGTCGAGACGTTTATGTGTACATGTTGGGGGCTGCCAGCTGTCTGCTCTAGGCGCGCATGTGTAAGCCGGTGTGATTCCGACCCGAGCGAGGTGTTTGCGTTGACCAAAATAGATGCACGCCTACGCAGACCAATAGTAGGTACCTTAGGTTTACAGGACTGACGGCCTGAATGATGGATGACAGGGATTGCGCGTTGGACCCCTGCCAAGCCACATCATCAAGGGCCCATGGGCCCAAGGATATCGTGACAAGCAACTGGTCGATAGGAACAGGTGTGGCACTTAAAGGCGGTGATCATGTACCACTAATACTAAGGTACTATTCAAGTTGCGGTATTACACACCGGGCAAGAGAGCCAAGGCTCCTATCCGGGCGACAAAAACAATTCTTCCAGCGTACGCCATCCAATTTGCACCATCATGTGCGCGGTAGCTGCACGATAGAGGTTTGCTCCCCATCGTCTTATCCATACCCTTTCCCTTAGAAGCAGAACACCTGATCGGTCATCTTCCCCGACACGCCCGGCTTCTCGAAGCCAAGCTCCGCCAGCGCCTTCTTGGCCGCCGTGACCATGCCCGGGGGCCCACACAGCATCATCTTGGTGTCCGGTGCCGGTGCCGGTAACCTCTCGGCCATGATTTCCTTAGTAACGAAACCCGTACCGTACTGCCACGCCTCGGGCGCCTGGTCCACGAGGTAGTAGAGCTTGAAGTTTCCGGGGTAGCGGCGCGCGAAGGATTCAAGCTCCGCCCGCAGCAGGATGTCGCCCTCGGTCCGGTTGGCGTAGACGAGGCTGATCTCGGTGGTGTCGCGGTCGTCCTCGCAGATGGCGCGGATCAACTGGAACATGGGCGTGATGCCGGTGCCGCCTGCGACCATGCCGATCCTGCGGCACAGGCCGCGCTGGTAGCGCATGGCGCCCTTGGGGCCGCGGAAGAGGACCTCGTCGCCGACCTCCAGGGTGGCAAGGTAGCGGCCTGTTAGCTGGCCGTCGGGGTAGCACCGGACGACGAGCTCGAGGGTGCCGAGGTCGGCGTTGTTCGACGTGGGCGTGTATGACCTACTGACCGTCTTGCCGTCAATCTCGGCTTTGATGGCGACATGCTGGCCGATCGGCAGGCCAAGAACGGTTTGGGCGGTCGGCAGCGCGAAAGCCAGGCGGTAGACCGAGGGGGCGAGGAGTTCCTTCTCGACGAGGGGGAGAGCGGCGTATGTCGTCGCGTCGAGCCAGCCTCGCTGGAGGAGAGGATTGGGCTTGGCAATCTTGGTCATCTTCTTATGGGGGGGATACCGCATGAAACCGCCCTCTTCGAAATGGAGAAACTTGGCCAGCTTCTTGCCGAGAATGGTGCTTGCGACAGCGAAGACGGCCGTAGCAACAGCGAAGCCTTCGACGAAGCCGAGATCTGGCCTGCGGAGTCGAAGTCTGGGAAGGGCGGTTGGGATGCTCATGCGAGACGCTTGATAGATGACGGCAGCTCCGAGGGAGAGGGCGGCGAGGGTGCCCGCCGTCTTCGATGCAAGGCCTCGGGCTGAGCTGACGGCTGGAAGGGCGGCTTTCGCTTTGAGAGTAACGGGCTTTGTGACATTTCGCTTGGGGACGCCCTTGTATTTGCCCACGCGGTACTCGGCCATGATCTCAAAGGCGTCCTCCGAGTGTCCAGCATTGTCAAACTCTACGGTGGCGTCTTGACCCGCGGCGTCGATGAGAACGTCCGCGCCTCCGGGATGGTCGTGGATGTACTTCGTAACATCATAAACTGGCGAGTTAGTGGGCGCTTCCGCAGGCACATGGCAAGATGAGGCGGCGCATACCTTGGCCTTGGATGATCATCCAGCAATCATCGCGGGTGTTGTGGGCAGCGACCTCTTTGGCCGTGAACTCCTGACTTTCTGCCATGATGAAATTTGTGAGTATTAGGGGTGCCTGGCACTGGGGCGCGTCCGTCTTGCCATGTCCGTCGCTGCGATCATATACGACGGAGCGAGTCGCTGTCACTTGTCAGGGTCCACGTCGTGGCCCCTAGACGTGCCGAGGCTCGTGGCGCAGGGACTCGGCCGAATGCTGACAATGCCTGTAATGCATGACTTCAGACTCGTCGACGGAGTGTCCGTAGCGTCTTATCGGCCCTTGCCGGCCGCCGCTTGGTTCAATCTCCGACATGGTAGAAACGTTCCGGGACCACGCCGGGCCAGTCAAATGGCCAGATGCAGGGAAGAAGGGCCAAATGTTCTGCAGCAGCCGAGGTGTCGGATCGCACGGCCTGGCATTGCCTCGTCTTGAGAGAGAGAAATTTGCGCGGTGGAATAGACTGGATGATGACATGGGCCTCAAGAGTGGTCGAGTCTACGGTTTGGGTGGAGCGGCCCGTCGATTGCTGGGTCCCGCTGATCGTCAACTGCCGGGCTAAACCTGGTTTCGATGGACCTTCGATGGAGCTAGCCAACGGTCCGACGCCACCACCCTGGCGGCGCTGCTGATTTCACAGCATCCTGGTGCTTGGGGGACGTTGTCAGGAACTCGCCGAAGACGAATGGCGATCCACCGCTAGTCGAGATGCCTCGGCTTGCCATCATGCGGCCCTCCACCCGCCGGATTTGATGTGACGATGCGTTGCGTATATCACCAGAACGGAGGGCCCTTTACCTGGACGTCCATGTGCTGTCTCAGGCTTCTGTGATCATTAGTGCATCCATTATGTCGACGAAAACCTTCTACCTTCTGGGCGAGGCCCCATCCACCAGCCAGGAGATTGAGATTCCCAGCTCGCTGGATGAGCAGGGTCTCCAGCATCTCGTTGCTTCGCACTTTGCCATTGTCGACCCGAACGGTGCGTCGTCTTCTGTTGCTCGCATGATCTGTACTGACTCTTTCAGGCGTTGGCTTCGTTTCGGGCGATGTAGCACTAACAGCCATCGCGGACGTCCTTGTGGCTGAGGGGCTCATTGCTATCACCGTCGATGGCAAGGCGGTTCGCGAGGTGCCCGGGCCTAAGGGCCTCCCCTTCATCGGCAACTACTTTGAAGTGTACCCGGATCATCTGGGAAACCACCAGCGCCTGTTCGAGAAATACGGCCCCCTCGTGAAGACGACCAACCTCGGCAGCACCATCTACCACACCAACGATCCGACCCTGGCCAACATCGTCTTCAGCGAGACGGATTTCTTCTCCAAGCGCATCATTGACGGCCACCCTCTGCAGCCCATCAAGAACAAGGAGGCGGGCGTCTTCCTCGGCGACACCAACACGGAAGAGTGGAGAGTCGCCCACAAGTTTCTGCCGCCTGCCCTTGGGCCGAAAGCCGTCCGGCACTATGCGCCGACGATGCAGAAGACGGTCGAAGATGCCTTCAAGGTCTTCGACGAGCTCGATGAGCGCGACGAGGCCTGGAACGTCTACCCATACATGCTGAAGCTGGGATCGCAGGCCGTCGGCAAGCTGGTCCTCGGCATGGACTTCAAGCACTTCACGGCCGTCGACGCGCCGCCGCACGAGATGGTGCTGCGCATTGCCCAGTCGCTCGAGCTGAACAAGAAGATCACGTCCATGGGCAGCTGGTACCGAAACATGCCGTTCGGCGACCCGCAGCGCCTGCGCGACGCGCGGGACCGCATCGAGGCCATGATGCGCGAGTCGGTAGCCAACGCCGCCAAGGGAACCGACGACCTTGAGCTCCAGGAGGCGGCGCTGCAGGCGGAGAACATGATCGACTACGTGCTGAGGGCGCGAGACAGCAAGGGCAACAAGCTGCCCCTGGACCGTATCATGGAGCCGCTGGTCGTCGCCACGGGTGCAGGCTTCACGACGACAAGCTCCCTGCTGTCATGGCTTCTCTACGGCCTCGTGGTGTACCCAGGCATGCAGGAGCGGCTGCTGCAGGAGCTGGTGGACCACGGCTTCGACGAAGACACTCAGATAACGGCAGACCTGACCAACAAGCTCGCTTTCTTGGACAAATACATCAAGGAGACGCAGAGGCGCCACAACCCGTCGTACCAGCCGGCGCGGACGGCATCGGTGGACATGATCCTGCCGGGCGGGTACAAGCTGCCGCGGGACGCCATTGTCATCCCGGCGATTCACCACATCCACAACAACACCAAGATCTGGGACAATCCGACGCTGTTCGACCCGGACCGCTGGGATACGGAGCGCGTCAAGAACCGGCCCAATGCGTCGTACATGCCCTTCGCGACGGGCCCGCGCATGTGTATCGGTTTCAACTTTGCGCTGCAGGAGGTCAAGGTGTTCCTGCCCAAGCTGCTGTGGCGGTACAAGTTCTCGCTCGCGCAGGACGGGCCTGTGGACTACGACCCCATGTTCCAGCTCATCCGGCCGAACAACCTGTACGTGCGGGCGGAGAGGCGGGTCAAGTGGCCGCCCCGGACCGAGTAGTGGATTTTGTAGTGATACCCAGGTGGAGGACAGCTGTACTAGTATGAACAAGTCGATTTGGGAGCGGGAATATACCGAATGATAAGCTCAATTGCTAGATCTGCATACGTTATTTGCTTCCGCCCAACCATCGCCGGCGCTGCAGCTCCTTAACCTCGTCGTCCAGCCCGGCGATGGGCCCCTCGGTGGGGATGCCCGGGGCGACGTCGGCGATGCTGAGGGTCGCGACGGTGGCCTTGGGGGCGCCAAACTCGGCGCGCCATGCCCAGTACTGGGCGGTCGAGGAGACGAAGACGATCTTGCCGAGGCCGCAGTAGGCGTGGGCGAGGGAGCACATGGCGCAGTGCTCGCCGGAGGTGTATACGACCGAGGCGGCGCGCTCAGCCGGGTCGAGGTTTTGCTGGGCCCAGCGGGCGAGCTCGATCTCGGGGTGGTAGGTCGAGTCGGGCTTGCCGTCGCCGTGGCGGCCGGTAACAGTGCGGTTTCGATCCTGATGGAGGACCTTCCCGGTGGAGGAGACGAGAACAGAGCCAAAGGGATCGTCGCCGGCAAGAAGGGCGTCCTCGGCAAGCTTGACTGCGAGGCGTAGGAATTCGGCGTCTGGACGGTCTGCCATGTTGATGATGTTGATGATGTTGATGATGTTGATGATACTGTGATGTTGTATTGATGGTAATGTCAATGGTGAAGTTGGGTGACAGTGATGAAGGCGTCGTTGAAGAATTGTCAGCAAGATATAGCAGGTGCGGTCAACTAGGCCTGGCACGGAAGGTAAGAAGGTTGAAAGGTACTGAGATGTATTTGTAATGCTCTGTTCTGAGGAAGGTGAAGCTGAGCTGACTGCCCATGGTGCCTGCCCGCTGCCCGCTGCCCACTGATCGTTGCCCCGCATTCAAGCCCCTCCCTCTCCTTCGTGGGCCTTTTGACCACTTGGCGGATTGATAATCCTCAAGATCCCTAAGGATTACGATTGCCCGATATCCAATGCGGAAACGACTGTCCTTCGGTACTTTCTCAAATCGGTTATCATGTGTAAGATAAAGTATTCTGTGCTTGGGCATTTGTGAGCGAGCGTCGCGACAGACTCGCTGTAACGCCAGGACTCACTTGATTGGTATGCACTGCTACTCCCGGAAACCTCAATAACGTGCATCCATGTCCCCTCTACCGATCACTGGGGAATTCCAGGTCGTCGAAGTCATCCCACGCCGGCTGCCGCCGTGACGGTGTAATCCAAGGCCACTGAGGTGGTATGTCCACCATGGCAAAGGCCATCTCGTACCGGAGCCGAAGGCAGTTGATGCACCGCCGGTTCACGAACCTGAGAAATAGTCTCCGCGGGTCCATTGAGTGTGGCTGCGCGCCCTGCATCCGGTGGCGTGCGCAGGGAACGGGCTTCTTGGGCCGGATGCCGCAGTCGATACCACAGCCCCGGCAGATTTCGAACTCGATATTCCAGTAGCAGCCCCAGACGCACATGGTGAACTTGTGAGGATGCGACGATTAAGTAGGGCGGGAGACCTGGCGGAGGACATCATTGCTCAGATTGAACTGCCAGGCCAGCCGCCGCCGAGATATACCCTCGTCGGGACGCAAGGGTACGGAGAGTTGAGCAGAGGTGCGGGAGTCAAAACAAGGTTGCATGGCCACCCTCTCCGGGCCAGAATAAACATTTTCTCAGGATATCAACCAAAACTCCGATGCTATGCAGACAACCCTCTCCCCCCACAGCCACTACATGGTCCGTCCGCCCATGCCGCTCTTCAAGCCCTCAATAACGACACCCCACCGCCCGCCGAGCCCCTTCTCCTTCACGGCCTCGGTGTACCTCCCCGTCGCCAGCTTGCGCATGAGCAGCGTGTCCTGCGCGTTCTTCAGCCTCTTGCCGTCGCCCTCAAGGAGGTACGTCTCGAGCCAGGCCTCCTCGGCCGCGTCGAGCGACAGCCCGACGAGCTCGACGGCGCGGCTCGCCGTGTCCTCGCCGGCAGGGGCGTCGAGCACGCTGGAAACGAGGCGGCGGAAGAGCTGCTCGCGCACGGCATCCGGGTGGGCGCGCGAGAAGGCGAGGGCCTCGGTGACGCTGGCGCGGGCCAGGGCGTTGAAGAGCAGCTCGAGCGCCTCGTGCGTCTTGAGCACCGGCTGGACGGTGTGGTAGTAGGCGAGAGCGAGACTGGGATCGTTCCGTGCGAAGGTGATGAGGATCTCGTCGGCAAAGTCGGGTGTCAGCGACGGGTGCGTGACGTGTTCGAGGGCGCGCTGCAAAAGTTAGCTGCTGCTGTCGCATCCGCAGAAGAGATGGGGGCCGTACCTCGAACTTGTGGTGGTCCAGCAGCCACAGACCCTTCATGAAGATCTGGTAGTTCTTGGGCACGCCCGAGGCGGTTGCAAAATGCGCCGAGAACTGCGCGCGGCTGTCGTGGCCGTCGGTGTCGAGGAGCAGGTAGTAGAAGATGGACAGGCGGTGGTGCGTCGAGATGTCGGCTTCACATAGAGTCTTGTGGAGGTTCCGCAGAGCGCTGTCGCTCTTCGGGGGGTAGCTCTTGGCTGGGAGTGTTAGCAGGGGTGCTGCAGCTCGCCCACGGTCAAAGGTACCTTTCGAAAGGCCAAGGGCGTTCAGGACGCGGTCGATGAAAAGTACGCCATCGGAGCCTCGGCGGTAGGTGTCGATCTCCTGCAGAGCCTGCTTGTTGTAAGGATTGCCAACTGGAGGGCCGAAGACCTCATCGAAGTTTGCGTAGTCGAGCATGGCGGCGGTGATGACGATGGAGTGATACAGCCCAATCTCGCGACGAATGAATTGGTGTTGTGAAGGTGCAGAGGAAAGAAAGCTCCCCACGGCTCAGCCACTTTCGCGAATTCACGTGATGACGTACAGTGGCTGATGCGCTTGCCCGTGGCTTGGTGGCTTGTTTGTTTACCAAAGCCGCCTAATCTGGCCGAAATCAAACAAAGGTGGGGGGAGTCAACACCACCACCACCTCCACCACTTGACATCAACACCGCCAATTGACATTTCCATTCTGGTTTCGCATCGCTCGTTTTAGCACCTTCATCTCCCCTGCGCGAAACACAGCACTGAGCACCATGTCGGCAGCAGAAAGACCGCGCCGTTCGCGGCGGCAGGCCACCATTGTCGAATCCTCTGACGAAGACGAGATTGGCAACACGACGAAGGCGCAGGAGGACGACCTCGAAGAATTCACACCCGCGCCCGCGCGCAGCCCAACACGAAAGCCCCGCAAGAGCACCGCTTCCACAGCCACGCCCACAGCACCGCGCCCGCGGGGCAGACCCAAGAAGAGCATATCCAATGTATCGACATCAACCCTCGAACCGAGCGAGGTCTTCGACGCCGACTCGACCGTCGCGGAACCTGAGCCTGAGAAAAAGACCCCCTCCCCGCGGAAACGCAAGAGCGTCGCGCCACGATCCGCCAAGGCAGTTACGCCCGACTTGGAAGCACCCTTGGCCACCCCCAAGGCGTCGGTCTCCCCTCAGGCTTCGCAGCTGCACACCGTGCCGCTGGCCGATATCACAACGACGAGCGTCAATGAGCAGCGATCCTTCGTCGACGAGAGCCAGACGGCCGTCAAGCCGATCCGTGCCATGGACACCGTGCTGGAGAAGCCAATGGACATTGTGCTCAAGTCGCGCAACATGACGGTGCCCATCGTCGAGAGCACCATCGCAAAGCCGCGCCTTGTCATCACGCACCTCGTCCTCACCAACTTCAAGAGCTACGCCGGCCGGCAAGAGGTCGGCCCCTTCCACGCGTCCTTCTCGTCGGTCGTCGGCCCCAACGGATCGGGCAAGTCCAACGTTATCGACTCGCTGCTGTTCGTCTTTGGCTTCCGCGCGAGCAAGATGCGCCAGGGCAAGCTGTCGGCGCTGATTCACAACTCTGCGCAATACCCGGATCTGGACTACTGCGAAGTGTCGGTCCACTTCAAGGAGGTCATTGACCAGCCCAGCGGCCCGCCCCTCGATATCCCCGACTCGGTCCTCACCGTGTCACGCAAGGCCTTCAAGAACAACTCGAGCCAGTACTACATCGATAACAAGTCGTCCAACTTTACGACTGTCACCACGCTGCTGCGCGACCGCGGTATCGACCTCGACCACAAGCGCTTCCTCATCCTGCAGGGAGAGGTTGAGTCGATCGCGCAGATGAAGGCCAAAGCGGCCAACGAGCACGACGACGGGCTACTCGAGTATCTTGAGGACATTATCGGCACGTCCAAGTACAAGACGCCGATCGAGGAGACGGCGGCCGAGGTGGAGACGCTCAACGACGTTTGCATGGAGAAGAGCGGACGTGTGCAGCACGTCGAGAAGGAGAAGAAGGGCCTCGAAGACAAGAAGGAGAAGGCACTGGCGTTTATCCGCGACGAGAACGAACTCACCATCAAGCAGTCGGCCCTCTACCAGCTCTACATCAGCGAGTGCAACGACAACCTGTCGGTCACGGAGGAGGCCATCAACCAGATGCAGGCGCAGCTGGACCTCGAGCTGGAGAAGCACCACGGCGGCGAAAAGGTCATCAAGCAGCTCGAGAAGACGTACGCCCAGGGCCGCAAGGAGTTTGAGGCGCAGGACAAGGACGCCCAGGGCCTCGTCAAGGAGCTGGCCAAGTTCGAGCAGGAGCGCGTCAAGTTTGACGAGAAGCGCAAGTTCCTGACCGACAAACAGAAGAAGCTCGAGAAGACGACGGCCAACTGCGAAAAGTCGGCCGAGGATGCTGACGAGACGATTGTGGAGTGCACGGCGCAGATCGAGCAGGGCGCCAAGGAGATCGCCTCGCTCGAGATTCGCATCGAGGAGGAGGAGGCCGAGCTGGCGACGATTCGAGACAGCCTCAAGGGCAAGACGCAGAAGTTCTCGGACCAGATCGCAGCCAAGCAAAAGTCTCTCGAGCCCTGGAAGGAGAAGATCAACCAGAAGCAGTCAGCCATCGCCGTGGCCGAGAGCGAGATGAACATCCTGCTCGAAAAAGCCAACGCAGGCGAGGTCGCCATGGAGGAGATGCAGACTAAGATCGCGGCTATCAAGGAGGGTCGGCAGGCCAAGGCCCAGGAGCTCGAAGCGTGCCAAGATGAGAAGGCCGCCCTGGAGGAGGAGGCCAAGGAGGTCGGGGCCGAGATCGAGGCGCTCGCCAAGGACGAGCCCCGGATCCGGCAAAAGGTGTCGAATGCGCGCCAAAAGGCCGACGAGGCGCGGTCGAACCTGTCCCAGACCCAGACCCAGGGCAACGTGCTGACGGCGCTGATGCGCATGAAGGAGTCGGGTCGCATCGACGGCTTCCACGGGCGACTGGGTAACCTCGGCGCCATCGACCCCAAGTTTGACGTGGCCATCTCCACTGCATGCCCGTCGCTCGACAATTTCGTCACCGACACGGTCGAAGCCGGCCAGCAGTGCATTGAGTACCTGCGCAAGACGAACCTTGGCCGCGGCAACTTCATCTGTCTCGACAAGCTGCGCGCGCGCGACATGCAGCCGATCCAGACGCCCGAGGACGCGCCCCGGCTGTTCGACCTCGTCAAGGCCAAGGAAGACCGGTTCCGGGCGGCCTTCTACCACGCCATGCAAGACACGCTCGTGGCCAAGGACCTCGCACAAGCGAACCGCATCGCCTACGGTGCCAAGCGGTGGCGAGTCGTGACGCTCGACGGTGAGCTCATCGACAAGTCGGGCACCATGTCCGGCGGCGGCACGACGGTCAAGCGGGGCCTCATGTCGTCCAAGCTCGTGTCCGAGACGAGCAAAGACCAGGTGGCCAAGCTCGAGGCGGACCGCGACGCGCTGGACGAGAAGTTCCAGATGTGGCAGGATCACCAGCGAGAGCTCGAGAACCGGCTGCGCACGCTCAACGAGCAGATCCCGCAGCTCGACACCAAGATGCAAAAGATTGGGCTCGAGCTCGAGTCGGCGGCAAGGAACCTGGCGGACGCCCAGCGCCGGGTCAAGGACCTGGCCAAGGAGCACCAACCGTCGCAGTCGGACGACAACCGGAGGGCGGTCCTCGAGAAGGAGATTGCCAAGCTCAACGAGGGGATCGAGGCGCTGCACGAGGAGACGGCGGGCGTCGAGGAAGAGATCAAGGCGCTGCAGGACAAGATTATGCAGGTGGGCGGCGAGAAGCTGCGCATCCAAAAGGCCAACGTTGACGCGCTGCGGGCCGACGTGGCGTCGCAGAGCGAGGACATGTCCAGTGCCGAGGTTCGCAAGGCCAAGGCCGAGAAGCAGCGGGTCAAGCTCGACAAGGACCACGCCAAGGCGACCAAGGAGATCGAGGCGGCAGCACGCGACCTCGAGAAGCTCGACGGCGAGATCGAGAACCAGGGCGAGCACGCCGAGTCGCTGACGAGCCGGGTCGAGGAGGCGCAGGAGGCGCTGGCCGTCAGGAAGGACGAGCTGGCGGCGCTCAAGACAGAGCTCACGGACAAGACGGCCGAGCTCAACGAGACGCGGGCCGTCGAGATTGAGATGCGCAACAAGCTCGAGGAGAACCAGAAGCAGCTGGGCGAGAACCAGAAGCGCCTGCGGTACTGGGACGACAAGCTGTCGAAGCTCGTGCTGCAGGACGTCGAGGACCTCACGGGGGAGCCGACGCCCGAGGCCGCGCCGCCCATCAAGGATGAGTCCATCGATGCTGGGGCCGCCGCCGACGAGGACGTTGACATGGATGCGGAGGACGCCGAGCACGCCGACGACGACGCCAGCATGGAGGACGCCGACACGACGGTGCGGCCGGATCCGACGGCACGCGTGCGGCAGCCACAGGAGCTGCCGTCGTACACGCCGGACGAGCTGGCGGACATGAGCAAGGAGAAGCTCAAGGGAGAGATCGCGGCGCTCGAGGAGAAGACGCAGAACGTGAACGTGGACCTGGGCGTGCTCGCCGAATACCGGCGGCGCGTGGAGGAGCACGCGGCGCGGTCGTCAGACCTGGCGTCGGCGGTGGCCCAGCGCGACGTGGCCAAGAAGCGATGCGACGAGCTGCGACGGCTGCGGCTCGAGGGGTTCATGGAGGGCTTCAGCACCATCTCGCTGCGGCTCAAGGAGATGTACCAGATGATCACGATGGGCGGCAACGCCGAGCTCGAGCTGGTCGACTCGCTGGACCCGTTCAGCGAGGGCATCCTGTTCAGCGTCATGCCGCCCAAGAAGTCGTGGAAGAACATCAGCAACCTGTCCGGCGGCGAGAAGACGCTCAGCAGCCTGGCGCTCGTGTTCGCGCTGCACCACTACAAGCCGACGCCGCTGTACGTCATGGACGAGATTGACGCCGCCTTGGATTTCCGCAACGTGAGTTTTTTTTGTGTCTCTCTCCTCCTCGGCTTGCGACGGTGATGCTAACAAGGACAGGTCTCGATCGTGGCCAACTACATCAAGGAGCGCACCAAGAACGCCCAGTTCATCGTCATCTCGCTACGCAACAACATGTTCGAGCTGGCGGCGAGACTGGTCGGCGTGTACAAGGTGAACCACATGACCAAGAGTGTGACGATTGAGAACCAGGACTACATTACGCGGCAGAGGCAGGGGCAGGGGCAGGCGACGGGGACGCAGCAGGTGACTGCGCGGTCATGACGGTAATGAAGGGGGCGGCATCTTTGTGTACAGCTTGATGGTCATGATTCACGAGGGACTGGTTGGGTACGGGGTGGGCATGATTTAGTGACCGGAACGGAGTTGATCGATTCATTGCCTGGGTTCTATCCGTGTTGTGTCTCTCGTGCCGTACAGCTTGACATCCTCCGTGTATGACCTCCGAATCGCACAGACCGCGTCGCCGAGAGCCGTAATCTCCACGAGGGAGGCAGGCGAATGGCAGCACGATGAAAACGCGGTCGTGATACTTTGCTCTTGGGGGTGAATGTCTTGGACGGCTGCGGGGCACGTCAGAGACAGACATATTGCACGAGACGTCTCGGGAGGCCGCAGTACAAGTTGATAGTCTGTCTGCACGGCAAGACAGGTTTTGCTTGCAGAGCTGGCAGCAAGGGAAGAGTTCCTGGTCCTGCCGGGGTTGTTAACCCCTGGCTGCCTCATCGCCACCCTAGAAATCGCCCGTACGCCGTCACACTGCACTCGCATGAGATCCGGCACACTTCACAGCTTTAACCATGTCGATGCAATTCGGTTCAAGCCGGCGGTAACACGACTCTCCACGGAGAGTTCGTGGCTAGCTGGCTACTGTTTTGTGAAAATGATGATCATCGTCAGCTTCACATGGAATATCGAGACCTCAAGTCATGGCGTTCTATTTTTTTTTAATTATTTTCTTCTCAGCTGGGGATGCTGAGACTGGCTTGTTCAGCTCGGAGTAGGAATCGAACATGTGCAGTTTGTAGTTCGCTATCAACCCAAGTTGACCCCAAGTTGACCCTATATAACTGAGAAACAGTCTGTGTATGCTACCATGTTCTCGTCTCCAACATTTATTCAACGTCTTGAACTGCGTAAATGCATCTTTCTACCGGTGGCTTCGTCAACATGTTGTATCTGCCCTTTCTCACCGTCCTTGCCTACACCCTTCCCGTCTGGGCCAACTGCTCGAGAGACAACCTCCTTCGCGGTCTCGAGCGAGCTGATGCTTGGCCGTACTGCGCCTCGCTCCTGGGTCCGGACGACCCCCAGGCGACGATCGCTCCCCCGCCGGCCGTGGCCACGTATGCCCCTGAGCGGATGACTTCAGCGGTAGCTACTCACACGTTGCTTGCGAATTTAAAAATAATAACTGACCATGTAGTGCTCGTGCCTCTTATCGCTTTCGTCTACTCCGAGCTCGTCCCTAAGCAGCACCAAGACGACCAGCTTTGATGATCCAGTTCATCCTTCATCAGCCCCTGCCTGCGAGCCCGAGAGCACCCGCTCTTCCTCCACATCCTCGCCCACAAGGAAGAGTACGAAAGGCCCGAAGAGCAGGACGACTCGCACTCCGTATGCCGCCCGGCCGACAACCTTCACCGGCGTCACCGTCACAGGTGCAATGGACGCCTCTGGCTGCTATGCGCTTCCTACGCCGACGGCCAGCCTCCGCGAATCTCGTCTCAACAACACAGACCGTGATCCTCCTTATGTTGATGCCATCTACTTTGACCAGAATGCCACGCGGGCCAAGTACATCCGCGTCGTGGATGAAGACTCGAATAGCCTGTTCTTTGACTTTTCGGACCCCGATCGTTTCGCTTTGCAAGACAAGGACGGAAACTCGCTGGTCATCGACAGCAAGGGCATTCACTTTGCGAGTGCAACTTGTTCGGTCAACGTCGAGATCTTGATTCACAACATCTTCGGCCAGATCAACCGCATGACAAACACGACCTGCCCAGATGCCGTCTCGTCGATCAAGAACACCACGTCGATCGACAGTAACAACACCGGCCCGTCCAGCGGCGGCCTGCAGCCCCGGCTGATGGCCCTCTCGTCCTTCTTCGTGCTCCTCCGCATGAAGGACCAGTGCGGCGAACCCCTCCGCGCCGACCTCCCCCCGGCCGTCCACATCGGCCCTCTTCCCTGCGAGACGCTGCCCGGCCCGCCGGGCGTCTTCGTCGCCTCGTGCTCCTTCCCGGCCAGCAGCTCGACCGAGATGCGGTGCGAGTCCTCCGTCGACGCCCTCCTGTCGCGTCTCGCCCGCGGCCGCCTTCCCGGCGCCTGCCCGCGCCTCACGACCGTCTGGACCCTCCTGCTCGACCGGCTGGCGCCGTACGCGACGCAGACGGCCCTCTTCGCGCCCTTTCTCGACGCCAGCCCCCGCGCCCTAACCACCGTCGCCGCCGCTCTCGACCGCTTCCTCGACCTCTACGGCCTGGCGGCCGATTTCTTTGCGTCGACGACCCGCGGCCAGTCGGCGCTCGAGGACACGGTCGCCTCGCACGGCGGGGCGCAGAGCCTGCGGCGCCAGGCGTGCCGCGCGCTGCACGCCGCGCCCGCCGAATACAACCTGACCCTCCGCACGGGAGGCGCCTCGCCGGGCCGCCCGCGGGTGCTCGCCGCGCTGACGGCCGCGCCGAACGTCACGCTCGAGTACGACGGCCGGGCGACGGACCCGGCGCAGCGCGCGTGCTGTGCGAACCCGGGACGGTGCGTCGTCGACGGCGCGGACCGCTACTACGGACGGGAGGCCCTGGTGGCCGGGTCGGACTGCATCTGCGGGCGGACGGCCGGGGAGGGCCGGGGCATCGCGTTCCGGACGGGACTGTGCAGGGGGTACGATGCCTGCGACGCAGAGAAGCCCTGCAGGGAGGGCATGGCGTGTCTGGTGGACAACTGCTGCGGGACGAACATTTGCGTGAACGCCACGGAGTGCAACGGGCCGGCCGAGGCGAGGGGGTTGGCTGAGCTGTGGGTTGGGGAGGATGCCCGTGGGGACTGAGGTGGCGATGCCCTTGGTGAAGGATAGGGGAGGACATTCAGGGTGATTCTCGAGCGTGGTCACAGACGACACCGGCCCCGTCACAATAACACGATCACATGGTTCACACGTCCAAGTCGAAGCTGGCTTATTTTTTCCATTGTCTATGGCCCGATCCCTAGACACCGGCCCATCCTGCCATGATCCGTTTCGTGATTCATGAGCCGAAAAAGACTTTTGGCTGTGTTCATCCGCTGCGCTGCTGCCTCCCAAACATGACGACGTCCATCCCTTAAGCAGTGGTGGTCTTGGCGCCCTGGGTGGGGACAATCTTCTTGCCGTCCTTGTTGTAGCGGACGCGAGGAGGGGGAGCACGGTTGCGGCGGCCGACGACGGAGCGGACACTAGAGGCACGTCAGCAAAGGTCCTGCTGCCGAAGGGATACTTCAGGGAGCTTCGTGCGGCGCCAGCATCCGCGTCTCTGCCTCTCCTCGGGCCCACGAGGGGCGCAAGAAGGGGCGGAGACGCAGACGGGCAGCCACACGACCAAGGCTCATCTGAAGCGCATGCGCGCAGCGAGGCGCGCAGCCGTCGCGTGTTGCGACGAACGTACCGGACAATCTTGCCGTGAATGGCGCAAGAGACGCAGTACTGCAGCTTCAGGTACATCTTGGGGACGGTGTACTCGGCGAAGACCGAGGCGTCAGAGATGTCACCTAGAAGGGACGGTCAGCGATTGGAAGCTCGTCGAGGCGGGACGGGAGTTACGCACGGATGGCGGCAGACTCGACCATGTTACGGATGGTGAATCTCTTGATCGCCTTGTCCTTGGGCGTGCATCGCGAGCAGTTGCTGCAGCGGATGGGCTTGACGTGGCCGCGGCCCTTCTTGTTGCGGCCGCTGGATGCTGTTAGCTGGGTGTCCGAGGGCGTCGAGTCGAGCCGGGCAGGCCATCGATCGGAGACGGAGAGGCGTACTTGTTCTTTCTCTTCTTGACCATCTTGACGGATCTGCTGGGGTTAGTCGGCTGATGTGGAAGGACGAAGGAGGAATCGACGTACTGAGCTTTTCTGTGTCGAGGAAAAGTTGACGTTCGGTGGGAGGCAGGGGCCTGGTCCAAGACGCAGCCCGCAATTGGGACTTCGCTTGTGGCGGGGCCCACCCTGGGTGGATGCTCAGACTCGCCCGATTGAACCCTAGTCACGTGGGAATGAATTGTCGGAGGAGACGCCTTCTGTGGGCTCGCCAAACGACGCTACCTATTTTCCAAGCCCTGACTCTGCCCTGCTGCCCTGGGTCGCCGCCCGCCCTGCCCGCCCGCTCGCCTCCCACCGCCCCCCCCCTGGGCCCTGGGCTCCACTCACTAATTCTTTTTGACGGCCGCGCGACCACCACTTCGACTACTTCCTTCCTCCCTCACGACCGCACCATCTGAAGGATTGCTTAGGAAGGCAAAATTTTGTCGAGGTATGTCTGGAAGATGCTGCACACTGTCGTCCTCGTTTGCGCGATGAAGCCCGGGAAGGGGTGATGTCGCGCGACTGTGGCAGGCTGGCCGGCGCCTTCACTGGCAGCAGGTCGGCCGGCGCCCTGAACCGCGCACCGCCTCGTCGCCTTCAGAAACCAGGAAAACTCCCTTTCTCGGATCACTTCATCGCCTCACGCCGACGGTCAGTTTTCCCTCGAGGCGCACCAACTAACGAACCTCAGCAGGCAATCATGCAGATCTTCGTCAAGACCCTCACGGGCAAGACTATCACCCTTGAGGTGGAGTCGTCCGACACCATCGACAATGTCAAGTCCAAGATCCAGGACAAGGAGGGCATCCCCCCCGACCAACAGCGCCTGATCTTCGCCGGCAAGCAGCTCGAGGACGGCCGCACCCTCTCCGACTACAACATCCAGAAGGAGTCGACCCTGCACCTCGTGCTGCGCCTGCGTGGTGGCGGCAAGAAGCGCAAGAAGAAGGTCTACACCACCCCCAAGAAGATCAAGCACAAGCGCAAGAAGACCAAGCTGGCCGTCCTCAAGTACTACAAGGTCGACTCGGACGGCAAGATCGAGCGTCTCCGCCGCGAGTGCCCCTCGCCTGAGGTATGTTTGCTCTGTACGCCGATTTTCTTTTTTGTGCGATGCTAACCCTCGTAGTGCGGCGCTGGTGTCTTCATGGCCGCCATGCAGGACAGGCAGTACTGCGGTCGCTGCCACCTCACCTACGTCTTCGACCAGAAATAAGCGACAGCACGGACGGGCGACGGACGAAAAGTGAGACGACACGACACGCACGGGTTTCGGATGGGGCATTCAGTCGGCTAAGGAAGGATGGCCGCGGCGTTGATGTAGCAAAACACCATCAGCCCATCAGAGGCTGGCAATGACAATGCTTTCAAGTTACCTCACTCATCTGTCTGTGACGATTGGATCAAATGTATGTGACGATCGGATCAAGTGCTTGTGACGATTGGATTTACAGTTCTTGATGTATGTGCTCATGACCTCGCTCTCTGCGTCGGACGATTCGATTTATACATCATGATGTACGTGCTGGTCCCATGGGGGCGCGTCCTACGCCTCGAACCCCCGCCGCAGGTTGTCGTACTTGCTGTGCGGCTGCGTCACGCAGTTCTCCTCCTGCCGCAGCCCCGCCGGCCCGCCGAGCACCTCGACGACGTTGCCGATGAGGCTGTCGGCGCCCGTCTTGTCGGCGCTGCTCTCCCACCACATGGCGCCGCCGAGACCCCGCTCGCACACGAAGCGCGCCTTCTTCCGCGCCATGCTCACCGTGTCGTACGTCACGAGCTTCCGCCGCGCCGCGTCCCACGACCAGCTGGCGCCGATGTCGTCGTCGTCGACCTCCTCGGCCCCGGCCGCCGGCAGCGCCTTGTAGTCCAGCACGCCCTGCTCCCACGTGCCCTCGCCGACGCCCTGGTACGCCGCGCCCGGCCCGTCCGTGTTCTCGAACGCCCGCCCGTACAGCGGCATGCCGAGCACGATCTTGCCGGCGGGCACCCCCCGCGCGGCGTACCCCTCGAGGGCGGCCACCGTGCTGAAGGGCGTCGACCCCGGGTTCGCGCCCGACGGCCGCAGGTTGGCCTGGTGGCCGGCGCGCGCGTCCCACGACCCGGCGTAGTCGTAGGCCATGAGGTTCCAGAAGTCGAGCAGCGGGTCCATCTCGGCGAGCCGCATGCGCTCGTAGTTCTGCGCGCCGGCCGGGCACGCCACCGACAGCTCGAAGTGGTAGGCCGGCCCGGGCAGCGTGGCGGCGTAGGCGTCGAGGGCCCCGCGCACCGCCGCCAGCAGCGCCACGAGGTCGCGCGCCTCGTCGTCCGACTGCGGGTACTCCCAGTCGATGTCGATGCCGTCGAAGCCGAGGTCGCGCACGAGGTCCACGCAGGTGCGGGCGAAGGCGTCGCGGCCCGCCGGCGTCGACGCCGGCGCCTTGAAGTTGGACGAGTACGTCCACCCGCCCACGGACAGCAGGATCTTGAGGTTGCGGTTGCGGCGCTTCAGGAGGTTGAGCTGCTTGAGGCAGCCGTAGAGGTTGGTGCCGACGTCGTTCCACGAGTCGCCCTCCCAGTGGATGTCCGTGTCCGCCCACGTGTCCGTCAGGTGCACCTCGCCCGAGTCGGCCCGCACGTTGGCGAAGGCGTAGAGCACGTGCGTGAGGTTCTCGACGGGGAGGTCCTGCGGCCGGTGCTTGCGCCCGTAGATGGCCCTGCCAGGGTATCAGCCGGTTTGCGTGCTGCCGTTGCTGTTCGATGTGGGACTTACCAGTTGACGAAATACGCAACCGAGCGGTAGCCCTCGCCTGGTCCGCCGCCCATGGTGACGGTGTCGGTGTTGGTGGCTGGGTGGGTAAAGGGGAGGGGCAGGTCGGACAGGGTGTCGGTGAAGGTGTGCAGGAACAGGAGGGCCGTGAACAGTACGACGACGGATGTGACGAGTGTGAGGATGGGCTGAGCGAGATGCATGTGTGGTGGTGGTGATGTGGAGTTGTGAGGAGGTTGAGGACGCACCACGCCCCCAGGACGTCGTCAGCTCTTTTGCCCCGCTGCATGTCACTCACTGTCCATGCTGTGAGGTCACAGCTTGGACGCGGGGCGGAGTCTGTGGGTGCCGTGATTGGGCATGCGGCAAGGACGATCCATTTCTGTGCCAGATCAATTTGGTGGTTCGCGGCATCGATATCGATTGAAGATGGCAAGCAGGCATGTATGTCTCTCGTCGCGTCGTCTGTACCACCCGAGTTCGTCCTTCCACTCTGGCCGGAGCCGGTCATCGGTCGGCGGAGTGGATCCCGTGCCGCCGTTCAGCCCGGGCTAATTAAGGCGGTGTCACCGAGGACGGGCCCTCATCGGCCTGGCTCGTTCATCAATTAGTCCAGGTCATATGCAGCTGGAAAGCGAAACGAAAAGGGAAAGAAGACTTCGGCATGGCCTTTCCTGCCGTCGCATTCACTGTCTGCATCACCGATGGTTCCTGCTTCCGCTCGACGAGCATCACGTGACTGGCCATTCTTCTTCGTCAGCAGCGCCAGGCAGATGTCCCCATCATCGACCCAACACCACCGCCGCCCGCCAGCAGCACGCGCAATGATGGGGCCGCTGACCTTCTTCACGCGGGCGCTCGTTGCGTTCGAGGTATGCTACACCCGCTCCTCGTCTCCGTGTCTCCGCTAACCCGCCCAGGACCTCATCGTCCGACAGGTTCGCCACCTCTGATTCCCGTCCCGAACCCTCGGCTGACGATCCAGATCCTGCGAAGCCCCGGCTTCCACCGCGGCGTCGGCCGAATCCACAAGATGGTGCACGAGCGCAAGTACGGCCGCAACCCCCACGAGCCGCTATACCCCGGTGAGGCGACCGGTATGTTGAGCACCGAGCGAGGCAGTGGCGACGCTGACGATGGGTGCACAGAGGAGCAGGGCGTCAAGACGAGCACGAGCAAGTTCCGGGAGTACTTTATGCAGGAGATTAAGGACCAGTGGAAGGGCACGACCAAGGACTACCCGCCGAAGCGGTGACCCGAGCCTGACGGACGACCGACCAACAACCGACCGAGTTGAAATACCCCACTCCAGAGCACGATCAGCGCGAGCCCAGCGTGTCTGCGGCACTACATTATTCGCTCTCACTCTCTACGTATGGCGGAAGACTGTCATGAGCTGCGGCGATCAGACCGACCCTGATTTGCCCCGCGACGGGCCGCCGACAACATGCGTCCGCGATCGCCCGAGTACCACCAGGGCGACCATATCAGGCGAACGACTCGCATGTATGCGCAGCGCCCAGGATTATGCAATGGCCGAGCAGAGATGTCCAGAAAAGCATGCCGACGGCCACAAGGCCTCCGACTGCCCAGATGACACAAGAGATATAGCCCAGCGGTGTGACCAGCTGCGCCGCTGTCAACACTTAGAGTTCTGAGAACAACACAGCTACGCCTGTACAACATGATACCATTGAACCATTCCTGACCCCTCATCATATGAATGACCCGATGTAATGCACTCACCACACCACAGCTCCTTACAGTCACAGCTCCGCAAACAGGACCTGCGGGCATTTCTCCTTCAGGTGCTTGGCAGCCAAGAGGCCACCCAGCGACCTTAGGTCCGGCCCCCAGAATCTCGCGCAACAATCGACCCCCATGACGACGTCCCAGGCATACAGGCGACCCGGTCAAACGTCAGAAAGATCGTCGGAGCAGAACCGCCCGCTCATCGTCCCTGTCGATCCGGGGGAGGTGCCGATTGATCCACGGAGCTCGAGCGCCGATCAGGGATCTGTCGACGTGCCGGGCCAAGAGCTCGTCTTGTCAAGCACATCGTTGGCAGATGAGCAGATAACGCACTCGGGGAGGTGTGCTGCGCCATCCGACTGCGACCTGTGCCTGAACGACCACGTGAAGTATCCAGCCAGAGCGGGCTTGCTGGGGGATGATAGGGCGAGCAATTCACTCGGAGAATCACGCCGGCGAAATGCTTCCCTCTACTACAACAATGTAATCTTGGTTTCCCCGCATGCATTGCCTCTGCATTTCTTGGCCAGGAACGACGATTGCCAAATGTGGCCGTTTGGGAGGTCTCCCCGGCCAAGCCCTTCCGACCTAGCCTTATTACGGACCTCGGAAGCAACCGCAGCGACCGCCGCCGCGGTGCCAATCTATGTTCGCCACCTACATTCGAAGGCGACATCATGACCGCCCTTGAGGCATCGCGACGCTGCCGTTTTGGTACCGGCGTAAGCCACCCGAGCGGCTCGTCGGGCTGCCTTGCGGCCGGTGTCGATGTGCCATTTATTGAATGAGTCCTGCTCGCTGTTTTCGTCGGGCCTTACACGCTTCACGTCACCCTCCACGTCCGCCGCCATCATGAAGTCGCAAATCGGTTTCGCCGCGCTCCTGGCGCTCTCCAACCAGGCCTTGGCCCAGCAGACGGCCTACGGCCAGTGCGGTGGTCAGAACTGGAGCGGCCCGACGACCTGTGTTTCCGGGTACTACTGTCTTACCTACCACGAGTGTGAGTACACTTCTCCTACCAGGTTCATTATTTTGACTAACACGCCCAGGGTACTCGCAGTGCGTGCCCGGCCAGGCCCCTCCCAGCACCAGCACCAGCACCAGCGCCCCGGCCCCCGGAACGACGACTACGTCGTCTGCGGCTCCTCCGACGTCGAGCACCAGCGCCCCGGCACCCCCATCTTCCACGAGCACGTCTCCTGGCACCCCCGAACCCAGCACGTCTCCCGGCACCTGCTCCGGTACCTTCGAGCCCATCTCGGCCGCCGACTACGTCGAGGCCATCAACCCTGGCTGGAACTTGGGCAACACGCTCGACGCCATCCCCGACGAGGGCTCGTGGAACAACCCGCCCGTCGACGACGGCACCTTTGACTACGTCGTCGAGGGCGGCTTCAAGAGCGTCCGCATCCCCGTCACCTACACGGCCCACCTGACGAGCGGCTCGCCCGACTGGACCGTCGACCCCGCGTGGCTGCAGCGCGTGTCGGATGTCATCGACCAGGCCCTTGCCCGCGACCTCTACGTCATCACGAATGTGCACCACGGTAGGTCTCTTGTCTCCTTTTGCTGGAGAGCATACACTAACGAACTACAGACTCCTGGGAGTGGGCCGACGTGCGCGACGGCGACATTGAGGAGATCCAGGAGCGCTTCCGCGCCATTTGGGTGCAGATCGCTGCCAAGCTCTCCTGCAAGGACTCCCGCGTGTCGTTTGAGTCGATCAACGAGCCCGATGCGGACGACGCCGAGGACGGCCAGCGCATCAATGAGTTCAACGAGCTCTTCGTCAGCGCCGTCAACGAGGCCGGCGGCTTCAACGCCGAGCGCGTGCTCCAGCTGACCGGCGGCTACAGCGACCCCATCAAGACGTCCAGGTGGTTCGAGCCCCCCGCTGACATCCAGAACCCCTGGGCCCTGCAGTTCCACTACTACTCGCCCTACGACTTCATCTTCAGCGCGTGGGGCAAGTCCATCTGGGGCTCGCCCGCCGACCGCGCCGCTCTGGCTGCCGACTTCGAGGTTGTCCGTGGCAACTTCACCGACGTGCCTCTCGTCCTCGGCGAGTTCGACGCCAGCCCCCTGAACACGGAACCCGCCGCGCGCTGGAAGTGGACTGACCACCTGGCCCGGGTCGCTACCGAGCTCGGCGTCGCCCTCGTCATCTGGGACAACGGCCTCGACCACCTCGACCGTAACACGGGCGTCTGGCGCGACCCCGTCTCGTTGGCCCTCATCGAGGCTGCCATCGCCGGCGAGCGCAGCTCCCTGCCCGATAGCACCGAAGACGCCGGCGCCTCGACCCAATGGACGTCTGCTTACCTTTGGAACAAGGTCGGCGAGTCGGTTGAGGACCAGGAGCTTCCGTGGCTCTTCAACGGTAACACCCTGACTGGTGTCACGACGCAGACCGGCGATACCCTCTCTGCTGGCTCCGACTACACCGTGTCGTCCGACGCAATCACCTTCAAGGCCGGATTCCTGTCCGACTACCTCGGTCCCGACGTCACCCCTGGCAGCAAGGCCAACCTGACGCTGACCTTCTCCGCGGGAGCCCACTCCAACATTGAGGTCGTCCAGTGGGACACCCCCGAGCTCGTCTCTGAGCCGGATGCCACCCCCGGGCAGGACCTGCACATCCCCATCGAATGGAAGGGTGTTCCCGTGCTCGCCGCCGTGCGTGCCCAGGCTGCCGACGGCACCATCCTGTTTGACGACTGGACGCAGTGGCTCGGCCCCCTGCAGCGCGGACGCCTGGTGAGTTTGTCTGGGCCCTGAGAGATGAAGCATTTGCTAACGAGACGCAGACTTTCAACAGCCACTACTTCTGGGAGGGCAGCAATGTCATCCTTCGCTCGGCAGCCATTTCCGCCGTGCTGGACCTGAACAAGGCGGTCGAGTTTGAGTTTGAGTTCTACCCCCGTGTGCCGGGCAACTCAGTCACCTACACGCTGGACCCGACGGATGAGTGCTAAATAGTTGTACATTTGGTAACGCCAGGTTGTTTGTGGCATCGGAATTGAGTGTTTGAACTCCCCTACGCCAACCCATTTTTGCACAGAAACGCCATGCCTGCTCGTACAGGATAGCAAATAGTAAAGAAACTTGCTCGTCCGGTGAGCACTTGTCAGCTGTAGTAACCCACAATTCCGAATCACAACATTCTGGCCCGTCAGATATGACAAAAAATTTCATTCTCTCCTCTTGCCGTGATGAAGTGGCACAAAAACAAACGCCACGTCACATTGCCTGGTGTCGGCACCCGGACACTGTGCGTCAGAAACTCTGGCACTACGGCGTTGTCAATAAAGCAGCGGCTGGCCATATCCCAGGCGGCGTAGGCTATGTGGCGGCACGTCAACTCTCTTCGGAGAACATGGCTTTTTGCCTCACGTACCACTCTAGAGTGTTCCCGGAGCTCCGTTAAGGCGTGGTATGACCCTAAGGCTTAGGCCGAGGATTGTTCACAGGAGCCGGTTTCGTGTCCCCGCCGGTCCTGTTAGGATCTTTGTCACCCCCTGCTCCCTCGTCCCGTGCTTGTGGTTTCTCAGCAGGCATGGAACTAGCGCCTAGCTGCAAAAAAAAGAACCGTGACACGGGAAGTCTGCAGTCCGCGAACTCGGGACACGATCTGTGGCTTGATTTCTGATGGTGCATGCGAGGGAGAAGTCGAAAATGTTGTGAGTCAAGTGGCAGCATTTAGCATCAAGCCTTGTCACAAAGCGGGCCAGAGGCGCCTACTTAAACCCGGTAATCGGATCCATGCCTGACCAGCATCAGTGATCGGGCAGAGAGAGGTTTCACAATGAATTCAGCCCAGCCTGATGTGGTCATGCAGAAGTGTCCGACCATCACGAGCCAGGCCGTGGTCACAGCCTGATCACAACGCTTTCGGTGTGGGCGATGAGACGAATCCCATCGATGCCGATAGCTGAGGGGGTCTACACCGGTCTCCATGGTGCGCACCACTCCTGAGAGGTGCAAGAGCCCGTGAGGTCTGGTTACACAAGAGGATGAGGTGCAGGCACATTGGCTGAGACAGACCACCTGACGACTCTTGTGTATCCTACACCGTCTTTCTGTCCCACGGCGGCCGGCCGTCAGAAAGCCACTAAAACCCCCCCTCCGACGCTCACACGCACAACACTTGCTCTGGAGATCGAACCCCGCTGCTAGCGTTTCTTCAACATGACTGTGCCGCACAAGACAGAAGATGAGGTTTCCGACCTGGAAGCCGAAGCCAAGAGCGCAGAGAGCCCGAGTTTGGATGAAATAAGGGAATCAAGATGGTAAAAAGGCCCCATCTGTAAGCCGCGCAGCGGCTCGGGAGCTGCTTGATTGACATTGGACGCAGGAAGTTCGTGGGCTGGAAAGACTTGACGTCATTCGCAGCGTCTGACGCCGACTGCTTCGCGCTGCGGCGATTTGACCGACTTCACACGCGGGCGTTGTTCACCCTGCAGGACGACCTGGCCGAGTGCGAGGAAAGGCTGGATGCCATGGACGCCAGGTACAGCTTGAAACGTGTCAAGCTCATCGGCAACGACAAACCGACGGTCATAGAAGTCCCTGCCGGCGGCTTCTCGGAAAAGGAAGAAGCCGCTCATCGTGAGGAGTTTGGTGAAGACCCGAATTTGAGAGATATCAACAACGGAACCTTTCGGGATGACCTGGCCGAGCGAAGAGCACTCGTTGAGGAGATCACGCACAAGCTCCAAGAATACGGTAGGCTTCATCAGATCAGAGCGTTTGTTCCTTGCTGACCCCGGTCCAAGACAAGCTCTTCCTGCGATATTCAGAGCTGCGTTCCAAGCCTCAAGCGTCGCCGTGGACCAGACGAAACATTCGAAACTGGTTCTTCAACAACAAAGGGGCAGTCATGCCGAAGGAGCAGGAGTTTATCGAGCACAGGCAAGAGCTCGTTGGACTGACTGCAAACAAGTCACCGATGCGGCAGCTTTTCGAGCACAAGATTATATACCCCAACAGGCTGCGCTTATTCAAGCAGAAGCCGACACAGGACCTAGGTCATCAGAACACGTCGACGTTTTATCAGTACAGTGACGAGAAGATTGATAGGATCGCCGTGGGGCTTACTCTCGCAGTGACGGTTTCCATGTTTCTTGCTCCCATGTGGATCATGCATGCCCTGACCAGCGGGTATTGGAAGTTGGTCGTCATCACCGTCTTTTCACTGGCCTGGTTCGTGTTCCTGGCTGGGGCGGCCATAGGATCGGCGTCGACCAACCTGGCTGTGACTGCAGGGTGAGTCCGCAATCTTTCTGAATTTTCGTTCCCATTGGACGCTGATGGCTCATGTGCAGATATCTGGCTGTTATGGTTGTCTTTCTTCAAATCGGCCAGTCTGGTCCAGAACAAATTGCCAGAGCAGTGGCTTCCGGCAGCCTCCCTTCGTCCCTCGGCCCGAGCCAGTAGCGACCCTGGGAGCCATTTACCCAGCTTCCCGTGGCGTCTTGGGCTGGCCGCATGCGCCGGCGCCGGCGAGCTGTCATGCTGGAGTAGCCCCGAAGACCGGTCATCTCCGGCCGGCCGTCGCACTAGTCGTGGTCCAAGTGGGGCCGGGTTTTGCGGGCCGGTCGGACGTTCAAATTTGACGTTGCACCCCTCACCCCTGACGTCGTCCCCCTCTCATCCACCCAATCCACCCACGTCTCATCACCGCCGTGGACATGGACAAGCACCCACCATCGTCGACATCATTCTCTGCCGCTCACTACTTCCCGAACCGACGCCGGGTCTGGCAAGCATGCACCAACTGCCGGGCCCGCAAGACGCGGTGCGACGCGGCCAAGCCGAAATGCAGCCTGTGCATGACCCAGAACGTCGAGTGCGTCTACAAGGACTCCAATCAGCCGCGCATCGAGCACAACACGCGGATCATGCTGGAGCGGATCCAGATGCTCGAGGATAGGCTATTCTCGTCGCCCGTCTTCAACCAGCCGGCGACGTCGCCTCAGAGTTCCGCAGACGTCGCTCGGCCAGATCCCCCCGAGGCCGCCCCTCCACCATCATCAGCTGCGCTCCCTTCTCGTCCTGCAGAACACCAGGGCGATGCCATGGCCACGGACGGCCCGGACGCCGACCGTCAGATCCCAATTCCGCTGTCGCACACCGCCAATGCCAATCACGTCTTTGAGTGGCCCATCGTTCAGCAGCTGCTCTCCGACGCAGAGCTGGCACCCTCCAAGCCGGCCTCGGGGGATGCGCAGTCAACCGAGGCCACTGACATCTTCTTCACCCAAAAGGCGCACGCAGCGCCGAGTCTTCGCCCGCCAGAGTCGTGGAGGCTCTTCCAGGAGCGAGATTCCACGCCTCGTGTTACAGAAGATTACCGCGAGTTCATCCAGTCTTACTTCGACGAGGTTAATGTTTTCTTTCCTTTGTTATCACTGGAAGCTGTCCAGCGGCTTCTGGACGAGGTATTAGCCTCCGAAGCCTCAGATGATGCTGGCGATGATGTTCCGCCTGCATTTTACTGCCTCTTGCTGCTCGTCTTGTCGTTTGGTTCATTTGTCCACAGCGGCAGATGTCGAGTGCGTCTGCCCGAGAGCAGCAGTGACATGGACGAGTCGAAGCAGAATGATTCATCGTTTGACGACAGGTTATGGCGCAAGGCCAAGCTCTTGCTCGGCTACGTCTCCTCCGACTTGACATTGGAGGCGGCGCAGTGTACCATGCTCGCGAGGTGAGTCTGACTCCTATCCCGCAGCATCCCCTGCTGACCCTCCAGCCTTCACATGGGCGCCATGGGCCGCGTATCGGACTCGTTTCACTGGGCACACGCGACGGCCGTCAAGTGCGAGGCCCTCGCCAAGAGGTACGTCTGCCATATCCAGATGCTCCGGTATCGTGCTAACGAAGCAGAGTCACCGCCGACACGACGGAGACGGAGGTCTTCTCCGAGTCGTTCCGCCGCCTCTACTGGGTCGCTTTTATCTACGAGGGCGACTTTGTCTCGGAGGTCTCCATCACGCTCCCCTCGGGCATCGCGCGCTACGAGGATGTCGTGCCCTACCCTGTGCAGGAGACGGCCTCCCGCTCCCGCAAGGAGCCCGCGGCCACGCAGCAGCACCTCTCGCCCGGAGCGGCGTCGGCCGTCAGCCCGGCGTCGTCGTCTCTCGACCGCACCGAGGAGCTCGTCGCCTTCCAGATCAGCACCAACGCCGCGATTCGCCGCTTCCTCAACCGCGTCAACAGCGTCGTGTACGACAGCAAGGACCAGTTCCGCATGACGCGCGCCGACTACGCCAACTGGCTGCTGCGCATCACCGAGGACCTCTGGTCCTACCACGGCGCCATCTACCGAAACCTGCCCGACTTTCTGCTGACGAGCCGGCCCCGCAAGGCCACGGGGTCGCCCGCGACGCCCGGGTTCCCGTCCGTCGAGGAGCTCGGCAACAACCCGTGGAACGTCCTGCGGCTGGAGGGCCGCTACTACGCCGGCCAGTACATCATCCACCGGCCGTTCATCGAGTACGTGCTGCTCAACATGGACCACTTCCAGACGCACCCGTGCCGCGAGGCCATCCTCGAGCGGTGCCGCATGTGCCTGCACGGGTGCAAGGGCTTCATCAACGTGTTCGACGTGGACCCGACCAACAGCGTGACGTGTCTGTTTGCCGCGGGCATGGTGTGAGTGGCTCCTCGGGGTCTGATCTTTGCGAGCGACGCTGACAGGTGCAGGACGTTTACCATGGTCACCATCCTGAGGGTGGCGACCATGTGCCCCGTGTTTCGCGACATCTTGCCGGCGGGCGTGGAGCGCGCCGTCTTCATCGGGAGACGGAATCTGCGGCGGTTCAGCACCAGCGTCGAGGAGTTTGCGTGGCACTCGGAGGTCCTGGAGAAACTGGACGCGTCTTGCGAGCGACGGATGGCGACGTGACGGGCCGTTGCCGGGGTGCGACATGTTGGCGTTTAGGAATGTTTTCGTGTAATACCCGAGTTCTCATCAAGCAACGACGTTGCATGGCAAACCACTCCGATCGTGATGTCGTAGAAGCGTGCCATTTCCATGGCCTGGTGAAATGAGCATCTGGTTGCATAAGCCACATGAAAACTCCAAAAAAAAGCAGAAACATAAAACGTGTTTGAAATGGAAGTCAAAAGGCATTGACAAATCCGGGGGTTCAACCGGCACGATCAAAAACAAAGCCACAGCCGCTCGGGGACCTCATCGAACACCACGATAGTCCGGAATAGCGCTGTGCTACCACTGCATCACTCGTCAAGATTTTGACTTTGAGAGCTGAATTTAAGTATCGTGGTCCTCTAGCAGCAAGGTAGGTGACGCGAGAAGCTCAGGCAAGACACGTTGGCCACCAAAGCTACCTTGCCGTACCCTTTCGGGGCAGGACTCTCATCACATGTTGTATGTAGAATGTCATCTGGGTATTCTTAATGCACACATACCGCAGACCCAAGCCCGGAGCCCCAGACAATCACGGGCAACACAATTTGAGCACCTCAGAATTCATCATGCGTATATCATCTTGGTATCATGTACATGTACAACTCCCCAACTCCCGCCCTACGCTGCCACCGTCACCGGCGTCACCTGGACCTTCTCCAACCTCTTCTTCTTCTCGTCGGGCGCCAGCTCGAAGACGCCGACCCCGGACGTCGTCTCCTTGTCCTTGGGCTTCTCCTCGACCACGGACTGGATCACCTTGCCCTCGAGCCTCGCGTCCACGGGCGTCATGGGCGCGTACAGCTTGAGCAGCTCGTTCAGCCTCTCCCGCTGCATGCAGTTCTCGATCTTCCAGCTCGCCGCCAGCGCGTCCAGCTCCTCGAACGTCTTGTCCTTGAAGTAGTCGGCCCACTCGGGGATCATGTACTCGGCCATGGTGATGCCGCGGATGCCGCGGAACACGTGCATGTGCATGCGCCACTGCCAGGGGTACTTCTTGCTGTACTCGGCGGGCACGTTGTCCTCGAACCACTTGTGCAGGGGGCCGAAGAGGCCCTCCTGGAGGTGGGCGTCGTCGTAGGCCCAGCTGTCGACGGCCAGGTCGCGCTTCTTGCGGATGATGGGCGCGAGGAGCTTCAGCCAGGGGGACTCGGGGGAGAGGTAGGCGAGGCCCATGACGTTGACGTCCTTGTAGGCCCAGATGGACCAAGCTGGGTCTTGTTAGCGGTGTTTTGGATGTGCAGGAGAAGGTTAAAGGGAAAAATGAGAAAGGAGAAAGGAGAAAAGACATACCAATGCCTTCCGACGTGTAGATGGCCATCTGGCGGTCGAGCATGTCGTAGCGCTCGTTGTTGTGCGTCTGCCAGTCGGGGTTGTAGTCTTCGCGCTCGTAGATGGGGCCGAACTCGCCGTTCCACACGGGCACGTTGTGTTCCTTCATGAAGGCCGCCTTGCGGTCGTACATCTGGCGGATGTAGGCGTCCTGCTCCGGCTTGCCCTGGTAACGACCGATGCGGTTCGGGAAGCCGAAGCCGCAGTAGTCGTGGATGGCGTAGACGGAATTCGGGAAGACCCCCGTGAAGCCGGAGAAGTCCATGCTGAAGGTGTTGCCCTCGAGGAAGAGGATGTGCTCGGGGTCGATCTCGCGGATGGCGGGCACGATGCGGTCGTAGAAGGCCAGCATGCGCGTCCACTGCTCGTCGGCGGGCTCGTTGAGGGGGTTGAAGCCGGCGACCCAGGGGTTCTCCTTGTAGCGCGCGGCGATGACCTTCCACAGGTTGACGACCCTGTCCTGGAAGTGCTTGTGGTCCCAGAAGGCGGCGTAGCCCGTCGGGTTGTCGCAGTGCCAGTCCTGGTTCTGGCCGCCGGGGGCGGAGTGCAGGTCGAGGATGGTGTAGATGCCGTACTTGGCGCAAATCTCGATGGCCCGGTCGAGGTGCTTGAAGCCCTCCTCCTTGATGACCATGGGGTTCATGTCGTCCTCGAAGTGGCGGTAGTTGAAGGACAGGCGCAGGCAGTTGAAACCGAGGGACGAGAGGAATTCGGCGTCCTTCTCGGTGAAAAAGTACTCGAGGAACTTGTCGAAGAAGAAGTCGTACTTTTCCTTGCCGAGCACCTTGAGCAGGGCGGCACGGATCTGGTGTTCGCGGCCGGGGAAGCCGTTGATGAAGTTCTCCATCATCATCCAGCCGCCGAGGGTTGTCTGCGCGCAGCATTGTTAGCAGGGGGAATATGAGTCTGAAGGTGCTTTCGAAAGCTGAACGTACCCCTCGCAGCAAGACGGTGTTGCCATTGGCGTCGACAATGTCCTTACCGGACGTTCTGAGGATTCCGGAAGCCATATTTGAATCTCTGTAAACCTCTGGGTGAGAAGGGAGGGGACAGATGAGAAGATGCAGAACAGCAGCAGCAGCAGAATCCCCAACAGAGAAGCGCAGCGTCCTAAATACCACGACCCCTCGCCGATCCATTATCCGACGGCCGACGCGACCAGCACCGCGTCTGACCGAGTCAACCGACGACCCGACTGCGTCCCACAAGTCCAAGGCGTCGGGACCCTCTCTGGGGCAGCGTGAGACCATCCCCGTGGAGCTGCGTGGCCCAGACACGGGCTGCCAGGCCGTCTCGTGGTGTCATTCCAGTCGGGGCAGACAATCACCTCCCCCGAACCCCACGCTACCGGCGGGTCGGACGACCAAGACGCGCTAGGGGGAAGCACTTGAATCCCCCGATCATGATCCCTGTCGACGGTCGGACGCTTCGGGGCAGTCTGGGGGCTCCCCCGACGGCCCGTGATTGGATCGCGTGGCCCAAAAGGGGAGCCAAGAGGCCATTCTCCTCGAAATCCGGGCCCGACGATTGAGTCAGTCGGGGCAGACGGTGCTCGCCCCGGCCTTGTCATTCGCCCCCCCCGCGATGGTCCGCCTGGGACGACTTCATCACGTTGTTTTCGTGTGGAGTTTACCCCGGCTTCACTCTCTTCTCCGCACTCCCACACACCTCCCCCCGTCCCTGGGTCTGTCTCCAGGTCCATGTTTTTTGTGCCGGGACAAGGTCAAGTGTCGGATCATGGCATGTTAGTTTTTTAGCCGGCAACCATCAGCCAGCCAGCAGCTCGATCGAATCTCGGAGCGCCGAGCGCCCTCCTCAGCTGGACATCGTCTTGACCTTAAAAGGAGACTGGACCCAGCCCCTTGGGTCATCTCGGATCACCAGCCTGCCTCTTTTCACCCCAAAGTCTTTCTCCCTCCTTACCCAAGGCATCTTCCATCTTTGCTTCACAATGAACGCCCTCCGCCAGCGCCTCCCCGCCCCCCGGCAGGACCAGGCTGCCCGTCAGGCGCGCAAGGACGGCGGCGCCGACGGCCCCAAGAGCGGCTACGAGCCCTCGCGCATCGCCCAGCTCGCTCAGGAGGCTCCCATCTGGTACCGCTCCGCCGCCCGTCGCCGCCTGTACTTCCTGCTGTTCCCGGCCGCCGTCGTCTCGTACGCCACGAGCGGCTACGACGGGTCCATGATGAACTCGCTGCAGACCGTCTCGTACTGGGACGACTTCTTCGACAACCCGCGCGGCGCCATGCTGGGCCTCATGAGCGCCATCATGTCCCTGGGCAGCATCTGCTCGACCCCGATCGCGCCGTGGGTCGCTGACAAGTACGGGAGGCGCATGGGCATCACCGTCGGCAGCCTGATCATGATCGTCGGCGCCATCCTCCAGTGCGAGAGCCACAACTTTGGCATGTTCGTCGCCAGCCGATTCGTCCTCGGATTCGGCCTGTCCTTCGCCACGACGGCCGCCCCGAGTCTCGTCAGCGAGCTGTCGCACCCCAAGGACCGCGTCACCGTGACGGCCATCTGCAACACTTGGTAAGAACCCAGGCCCCGGGGGAGCATCTCCCAGAGATGCATCAGAGACATAGGCTGACGCTTCTCTCCAGCTGGTTCGTCGGCAGCATCGCCGCAGCCTGGATCACTTACGGATCACGCAACATCCAGAGCACCTGGTCCTGGCGCCTACCCTCCCTCCTGCAGATGGCCCCCAGCATCGTCCAGCTCTCGACCATCTGGCTGCTGCCCGAGTCGCCTCGCTGGCTCATCTCGAACGACCGCGGCGACGAGGCCATGGAAGCGCTGAAGCGCTACCACGGCGAGGGTGGCGAGACGGAGCTCGTGCGGCTCGAGTATGAGGAGATCCGCGCCGCCATCGACCACGAGAAGCGTACGTGACGACCGGGCCCCTCGTGAGAAACACCGCTGACGTTGCATCCACAGGCTCCGGTGCTACGACCTGGCCCTCCATGGTTAAGACCAAGGGCAACCGCTATCGCATGTTCCTCGTCCTCTGCATGGGCTTCATGAGCCAGTGGTCCGGAAACGGCCTCGTGGCGTATTGTATGTCGCCTGTCCCTTTTCCCCCTTCTTTTTTTTTTCTCCTCTTTGGATTCCCTGCTAACGGAAGCAGACCTCTCTCGCGTCATGGACACGGTCGGCATCACCAACAAGGACACCCAGGCCCTCGTCAACGGCCTCATCAACATCTGGAACTTCGGTCTCGCCCTGACGACCGCCTTCTTCGTCGAACGCATCGGCCGGCGGCCCCTCTTCCGCGCGTCCACCCTCGGCATGCTGACCGTCTTCACGGCCTGGACCATCGCCTCGGCCCTCTTCGACCAGAGCGGCGCCAAGTCGGCCGGCATCGCTGTCATGGCCCTCATCTTCGTCTTCCAGTTCTTCTACTGCATCGCCTTCTCGCCGCTGCCGGTCGCGTACTCGGTGGAGATCCTGCCGTACTCGATCCGCGCCAAGGGTATGGCCACGTATGTCTTCTCGACCAAGGCCGCCGTCTTCTTCAACCAGTTCATCAAGTGAGTCTCCCCCCCGTTGTGGTGTCGGACTTCGTCAACTGACAGACTGACCGCCTGCAGCCCCATCGGCCTGGAAAACATTGGCTGGCGCTTCTACATCGTCTACGTCGCCATCCTGGCCGTCGAGAGTTTCATCGCCTACGGCTGGTTCCTCGAGACCAAGGGCAAGGCCCTCGAGGAGATTGCCGTCATTTTCGACGGCGACGAGGCCGATGTGCGGATGGACGAGGGCAAGAAGATGGAGGGAGTCGTCGACGTCGAGGAGACGGAGAACATCCACCGCAAGGTGTAGGCGGTTTGCAGCGACGAGCGGAGTATGGCTTTGTAGCGTATACAGTGGTGAATTGCATGGTATTGCGAAGCTTGATGTATATTCTGTGTTCTGTCGGTGACGCTCGCGAAAATGAAGAGTCGGTCGTGTCGTGCGTGGCCGGCTTGCTTAAAGGGTCGCGCCTGCCTTGATGTGACCACACCGCGCGAGTGACTCCTCGACGTATTGTTCCTCGCTTCGTCCAGAACACGAGGCAGGAGTCAACTCGCCCTGCAACGTAGAGCGCGAAAGCCGCCGCAAAGTCGCGCAGAATAATGGCTGCGAGTATACTTGGGACGGCGAGCAGCTCAACGGGAGCCCTTGGTTACCCAACACGCAACACAAGGACAAGACAAGATATGTCCCGATGGATGAATTTGAAAGCCAAAAAAAATTTGTAGCTTCTCTTTGATTGAGCGTGTCATCCTTAGTGCAGGGGCCATGCTACTGTGAAGGTGTTAGTCGGGACCGGATTCGAACGGGCGACCTCTTGGTGGGAACTTACATCTTCTCTGTATCGTTTCAAATTGACCAAATGCCCGAAGGCGGAAAAATAACGCAAAAAGTGACTGATAACCCCCTCTTGGTTAAAGCACAGACCTCCCGACCCCCTTACTCAGCACTACTTCCCAAACACATGACGCAGCAAATCGCTTGCTTTTAATCGGCCAGAGCCGCGCTCAATCGCGCTCAATCGAACCAGGCTGCTCTGCAGCACTGCAGAGTCTGCAAGAGGCAATTTGTCGTGTGACGCGGCCGCTGAGAGGGGAAGGATCTGCTCACCGGCTGCTCTTCCCATTATCTCCCAAATGTCAACGAAATACACCGATCGCCTTCACGTGGGAAGCTACCGCCCGGCCATTGGCGTAGACACACCTGCCAAGCTCCATCCGGACAGAGCCGGTCCCAACCGAACCATACAAACCACCAGAAAATGGCCGCGATGCACGCCAAGGCCGGTTGCGTGAACAAGCTTGACCAAGTGGGGAAGCTCCCTAATGAGGCAGGAAGTAGGCAGGGTCCTTGCCTTCTTGCCTTTATCTCTTCAACACCCCGATTCATGTCACCGCAATCATTTCCTCCCCTCCCCTCTTCAGACCTCTTCATCACTGCCTCATCGGCTCGCTCGTCTTCCATCACCAGTCCCTCAATCGACAACCGTACCTTCTGTCACCACCACCAACGCCGCCTCTTCTGAAGTCCTCACGGGATCCCCCCCGCGTCTCGCCATCCTCCACCACCACCAACCCCCCCAGGTCACGACCAGAACCTGATGGAGTCCGCTCTCCGCTACACTATCACCGTCCTCGTCGTCCGGGCCTTCTGCCTCGGCCGGCTCTCCACAGAATCCCAATAACACAACCTAAAGGTCCAAGTGCCTAGAGGAAGTCAAGCACCCTCTCTCTCGCCATGGCGAAACCCAACCCGAAGAGCCCGGACGACGGACATGTGAGCGGCCAATCCAACCACCCACTGACCCTACCCGCCCACAGCCTCTCCCTACGACAGGTCGTCGACGAGCTGAAAGCCAGCCATGTCGAGGGCCTAACCGCCGCCGAGGCCGCCTCGCGGCTTCAATCCTACGGCAAGAACGAGCTCGGCGAGGCCGAGAGCGTCTCGCCCCTGCAAATCATCATCGCCCAGGTCGCCAACGCCATGACCATGGTCCTCATCCTCGCCATGGCCGTCAGCTACGGCATCGGCTCCTACATCGAGGGCGCCGTCGTGACCTTTGTCATCCTGCTCAACGTCATCGTCGGCTTCTTCCAGGAGTACTCCGCCGAGAAGACCATGGACTCTCTCCGATCCCTGAGCTCCCCCACAGCCCGCGCCATCCGTGACGGCGAGTCTGTGGTCTTGCCCTCTGGTGAACTCGTCCCCGGCGACCTCGTGGAGCTCAAGACGGGCGACACGATCCCCGCCGACGTCAGGTGAGAAGTCTCCCCCCTTTTGTTGTGTGTCCCAACACCACTAAACCAGCCGCAGGGTCTTTGAGGCCGTCAACTTTGAGACGGACGAGGCCCTCCTCACCGGCGAGTCGCTGCCCGTCCGTAAGACCGAGGACGCCACGTTCCCCGAGAAGACTGGTCCCGGCGACCGCCTGAATGTCGCCTACAGCTCGTCCAGCGTGACCAAGGGCCGCGCCAAGGGCATCGTCTTCGCCACGGGCGTCTACACGGAAATTGGTGCCATCGCCTCGCAGCTCCGCCAGAAGGACTCCCGCCGACGCCCCGTCAAGCGCAAGGCCGATGGGTCCGCGAAGCCCCATCGCTACCTCGAGGCCTACACGCTGACCACGACCGACGCCATTGGCCGTTTCCTGGGTGTCAATGTCGGAACGCCGCTGCAGCAGAAGCTCTCGAAGCTGGCCATGCTGCTGTTCGGCATCGCCATCGTCTGCGCCATCATTGTCCTGGCGGCCAACGAGTTCTCGTCGGAACAGGAAGTCATCATTTACGCCGTGGCTACCGGGCTATCGATGATCCCGGCCAGTCTGGTGGTCGTGCTCACAATCACGATGGCGGCTGGCACGAAGCGAATGGTCAAGCGGAACGTCATCGTCAGGAACCTCAAGTCCCTCGAAGCACTCGGCGCCGTGACCGACATTTGCTCCGACAAGACGGGTACGCTGACACAGGGCAAAATGGTGGCCCGCGGCGCCTGGCTTCCGGGCAAGGGCACGTACACCGTCGAGAACTCAACGGCTCCGTTCGACCCCACGGCCGGCGACATCCGACTCCACCCCGATCCGCCTCGCCGCATTGACTTCAAGTCGGGCGGCGCTGCGTGCGGCACCATTGCCAAGGCCGAGGACCTGGTGAGGGACAGCCAGAACAGCCTGGGCGACTTTCTTCAAGTTGCATCCCTCGCCAACCTCGCGACCATCACGCAGAAGGAGGACCGGTGGGATGCCCGCGGCGACCCGACCGAAATTGCGATCCAGGTATTCAGCTCGCGCTTCGGCTGGAACCGTCTCGACCGGACATCGGGCGAGAAGGCCGAGTGGGCTGACGTCGCGGAGCTGCCGTTCGACTCGGACGTCAAACGCATGTCGGTCGTGATGAAGCACAACGGCACAGGGCAGCTTTACTCGTACACCAAGGGTGCCGTCGAGCGCGTCATCCAGATCTGCACCCAATATGCGCCGAGCGACGACGGCCAGCTCGTCCCTGTGACAGATGAATTCCGCGAGGAGATTCTGCGCAACATGGAGGTTCTCGCCAGCCTGGGACTACGCGTACTCGCCTTGGCTAGCAAGCCGTTTGAGGGGACTCTGCAAAAAGGCGACGACGTCGATCGGAAGCTCGTCGAGTGTGATCTTGTATTCCGAGGCTTGATCGGCCTCTATGACCCACCTCGCCCTGAGTCGGCCCCGGCCGTTCGTCAGTGCCACGAAGCTGGCATCTCGGTGCACATGCTGACGGGCGACCACCCGGAGACGGCGAAGGCCATCGCCATTGAGGTGGGCATCCTGCCCTCGCGGATGGAGCGCATCGCCCGGGACGTCGCTGACGTCATGGTCATGACCGCCTCGCAGTTTGACGGCCTGTCTGATGACGAGGTCGACAAGCTGCCGGTGCTGCCCCTGGTTGTGGCCAGATGCGCGCCCAGCACCAAGGTCCGCATGATTGAGGCGCTCCACAGGCGGAAGAGATTCGTCGCCATGGTACGTACATTGTTGCCTCCGTCGTTTTCAATGCTGACACACTACAGACTGGTGACGGTGTCAACGACTCTCCGTCTCTGCGCCGTGCCGACGTGGGCATCGCCATGGGACAAGCTGGATCTGACGTTGCGAAGGTAAGCGGCCCCCGAGCAACCTGCCAACAGAAACGCGCTGACTGACTTCGTAGGACGCCTCGGATATTGTCCTGACAGACGACAACTTTGCCTCGATCGTGGCGGCCATCGAAGAGGGCCGTCGCATTTTCGATAACATTCAAAAGTTCATTCTCCATGTCCTTTCGGAAAACGTGGCCCAGGCGGGCACACTGCTCGTCGGTCTTGCATTCAAGGATGGCCGCGGGCTGTCCGTCTTCCCTCTGGCGCCCGTGCAGATCATCTGGATCATCATGGCCACCTCGGGCATGCCCGACATGGGACTGGGTTTCGAGCGAGCCGTCCCGGACATCATGCGTCGCCCGCCGCAGTCGCTGAAGTCGGGCGTGTTCACGACCGAGTTCCTCGTCGACATGGTTGTCTACGGCCTCTGGATCACGGCACTGTGTCTTGCGAGTTTCTCGCTCGTCGTCTTCGGCTTCGGTAACGGCGATCTGGGCGAGTTCTGTAACGAGGACTACAGCGATCGCTGCAACACGGTGTTCCGCGCGCGCGCGACGACATTCGCGTGCTTGACGTGGTTTGCACTGTTCCTCGCGTGGGAGATGATCGACATGCGTCGGTCGTTCTTCCGCATGCAGCCCGGGTCAAAGCGATACTTCACGCAGTGGATGATCGACGTGTGGCGGAACCAGTTCCTGTTCTGGGCCATCATCTTGGGCTTTGTCACGCTGTTCCCGCTACTGTACATCCCCAAGCTGAACACGGTCATCTTCAAGCACTACCCTATCACGTGGGAGTGGGGGATCGTGTTCATCGCGGCGGGCCTCTTCTTCGCGGGCGTCGAGATGTGGAAGTGGGGGAAGCGAGTATTCTTCCGCCGACAGGACCGGAAGCGGCTGGGCCCGGCCTTTAAGGATCTGGACATCGAGAAGCGGGTGTTCGGGGAGTTCCTCGGGTCGGAGACGGAGGACGAGGTTCGTCGCCCGGGAACGAAGGCGCAGTAGGCGCGTTTAGAGTCGACGGACCACCAGATTGTCATGTCCGTCGGCAACCTGGAGCTGAGAGCGTCAGGTGATTCGATTCTACAAAAAAAGGCGGGCGCCGGGGTTCAACACGAGGCGTCGTGCCACGTCGGGTTTTCTGCATGTTGGGAGATATACGTTCCCTTTTCCTTGCTGCTTGTTGATTTAAAGTACAAAAAAATATACTTGCTTGTCTCAGCCCCCCTGCGCAACATTGTGGTTCAGATGTCTTTCCTCCACGCGGCGACTTCGCTTCGGCGTGTCTCGCTCGCCGTCGATCGTCCGGAGGATGCCGGGAGGGATTGCTCCCCCGCGGGGCTCCGGCAGGGAGCAACTCTATCAAGAGAAGGTATGGTTAACCAATCGGTGAAGACGCGAATCTACCCTTTAGTTGTCCGTTTCTGCTTTCCATCATACCTCTGGCATTTCCATCATCCACCATCACCAGAGCCAGCTCGCCAGTCACACCACGCCGCAATCAACACCATGCGTCCTACGGTCGTCGTCCTGCTGTCGGGCCTCGCCCCCTCCCTCGCCTCGTACGGCCTCTGGCGCGCCCGCTCCGTCTCCTTCAACGCGCCCACGGCCGTCGACCCGTCCACGCCCTTCATCTTCGCAGCGCTGCGCCTCGACGACGGCGGCAACCAGACCATCACGGCGGCGCTGGACCTCAAGGCGCCTTACGGCGACGGACGCGTCGCGTACTGGCTGGTGCCGGACGTCGAGCACGACATCACCGCCGGACTTGAAGACCTCGCGCCCGGGTGGCATGATATCCCTTCGTACGGCTACGGCGTGCGGGGGCTGGACGTCCTGCGCGACGGCATCGTGGACGTCACCCGGGGGAGGCTGGCGCGGTACACGGGCGGCGGCGGCGGAGGGGACGAGTTCGGGACGGTGCTGGCGAGGTTCTTCGGCCGCGCGGTGCGGAGGCGGGCGGAGGTGTTCGTGTTTGGCGTGCGGTGGGGGAACGGCACGGGGCCCGGGGTGCAGAGCGTGCGCGTGAACCAGGGACATCCGCGGGGCGGGGGCTGGGAGAACGAGGCGGGCAGGGACGGGGGCGTGCTGGTGAAGTACGGGGCGCGGTGGGAGGGGCTGTTCGTGGCGTTCGGGGGGCAGGCCGTCGAGACGGATGCGGAGGGGGAGCCGGTGGGGAGCGAGACGTTTGCCACGCTGCTGGGGGGTGTGCGTGGTTGAGGTCCGGTGGTATGTCACGTCAGGGTGGCATTTTACATCAGGGTGGTATTTCACATCAGGTTGGCATTTCACATCAGGTTGGCATTTCAACGTTTCAAGGACAGATGACATTGGCTGGATAACAAGAAACGATGCGACACCCCCTGCCACAGCACCGTATAAACAGAAACAATAAGACACCTCTGCCACAGCACGCACACCAGAAACAACACGACAACCCTCGCTCCGCCCCACATCCACACCACACACATGCCGACGCATCACGACTCGTCCACCTGAATGTACGCCAGCAGGCCGTCGAGCACGTCGTCGCGGGTGCCGGCGTAGCGGGCCTCGGCCTCGGTCCAGTTGATGACGGTCCAGACGGCGTCGACGTAGGAGGCGCGGGCGTTCTTGTACTGCAGGTAGTAGGCGTGCTCCCAGACGTCGACGCCGACGAGGGGCGTGTCGCGGGGGCCGACGGGGTCCTGGTCGCGGGCGGTGACGATGCGCAGGCGGGGTTGGGCGCCGACGGGGCCGGGGTCCTCGCGCACGAGCCAGCCCCAGCCGCTGCCCTGGACGGCGAGGAGGGCGGCGGAGAAGGCGTCGAGCATGGCGTCGAAGGAGCCCCAGGTGTCGGCGACGGCGGCGGCGAGGCGCGGGGCGGCGGCCTCGGGGTGCTGGGCGTCGGGGCTGGTGGGCGGGGCGAGGTTGCGCCAGAAGAGGCTGTGGTTGATGTGGCCGCCGCCGTTGAAGCGCAGGGCGGACTGCAGGGCGAGCTGGTCGGCGAGCGAGGTGGTGGCCGAGTAGTTGGCGAGGGCGGCGTTGAGGTTGGTGACGTAGGCCTGGTGGTGCTTGTCGTGATGGAGGGTCATGATGTCGGCGGAGATGGCGGGCTCGAGGGCGTCGTAGGCGTAGGGGAGGGGGGGGAGGGTGTAGCTCTGGAGGGCCATCCTGGGCGGGTTGGGGTGTTGCTGGGGGTGTCAGATGCGGTGGTGGTGCTGTGGTGGTGATGTGATTTGATAGTGATGTTGAGAGATGGTGTCGAGAGTGGTGTCAAGCAGAGAGAGATGGTGTTGAGGAGAGGGGATGGAAGGACATGGTGATTCACATTCACTTGATGCGCAAGCTACGGTACCAAGGTGATGAACGGAAAGAGCGACTCACCATTTCGGCGTACTGCACCTGGAAGGCGCCATCGGCAACGTACGTGGCGCCCGCGGCAGGGGCGCCCGGCGACGAGGACGAGGAAGCGACGTCCGCCATGATGAGTCAGTGAGTGAGTTCTGAGAGGCTGGGCGGCGTCAGCAACGGCGATGCGTCCGGCTCGAGGCGTCAGATCAGATCAATGATGGCTGGCGCTTGGCGGAGACGGTGCCGAGCTTGTCGAGGGAGGGGGATGGTACGGCAGTGCAGCGATGACGGTGATGATGACGCCGACGAGGCCGCTGGTGGGTGGTCGTCGCGGTGATGCGGGGAAGCGAGTCGGTCGCGGTGGTCTCAAATTACCCGCCTGTCCGGTCCGATGGGGTAGTCCACGATGCGGCTCTCGACTGTCAGTCTGGAAGCAGCAAGCAAGGCGGCAGACGGGAAGAGCCGACGAGGCAAGCCAGAGCACACCATGACTCTTCCGCGGCATCCGACAACCCCCCCGGACAGCACGATCACGCCATCGCACCAATGCACCACGGCCCTGCTCAGCCGCCAACCTTATCTGCAACTCTATCCGGACGTGCTCATCGGCGCAGCATCATCTGGCAGCATCGTCTGGCGTCTGGTTGTCTTAGCATGGCGTCACGGGCATCTCGAGCACAGCGTCACAGGCATCTCGAGCACAGCGTCACAGGCATCTCGAGCACAGCGTCACAGGCATCTCGAGCACAGCGTCACAGGCATCTTGAGCATGGCGTCACAAGCATGTGTCACAGACGTCGGACGGCGTGGTGTCATGTGTGTATTCATCCAGTATCATCATCCAGTATCATCCAGTATCATCCCCCTTTTCTTCTGCCTCCCCCCCGCCTGCTGTTGCCCCCCCGCTGACCTCACGCCAGGTAGCCGCCGATGAAGGGCGTCAGGTAGTCCATCTTGCCGACGGCGACGCCCTCCTTGCGCAGGATGCTGTACAGGACGTTCGTGTGGAAGAAGACGTTGGGCAGGACGTAGCCGGCGACGTACTCGCGGGCCTTGAGCTCGGCGTTCTTGCCGGGGCCGATGCCGAAGGTGACGACGGCGTCGGTGCGGTCGGCGAACTTCTGGCGGTCGGCCGACTCGAGGACGGCGAGGGCGGCGTCGAGGCGCGCGCGCAGCTCGGCCAGCGTCTTGAGGCCCTCGGGGTAGGTGAAGCCGGCGGCGGGCTCGGCGTCGTGCAGCCGCGCCACCAGCTTCTGGGACGTGTCGGTGACCATGTGCACCTGGAAGGCCAGCGGCAGCATGTCGGGGGCGAGGCGGGCCTCGAGGAGCTGGTCGACGGGAGTCGACGTGGCCGTGGCGTGGGCCTCGGCCTTGAGGAGGAGGGCCTGGCACGCGCGCAGGGCGGCCTGGACGTGCGGCACGCTGCCGTCGTAGAGGGAGAAGGACATGGCGGTGGTGGGGTGGGGGTGTCGAGTGGTGGTGGTGGTGGTGGTGGTGATGGTGACGATGATACAAGTGGTGCTGCTTGCTGGCTGGACGTCGAGCACCCTCTTATGTCTCGATCTGAACACCACCACCACCAAGCGGTGAGCTTCCTCCCCGTGTCCTCTCCACCTCCTCTTGACTAATGCATGTGCCGACACCCGTCAACGGATCGGCCTCGTTCTGCACCGCCAGGCCCTCACGCTCCTCTCCGTGCTCCATTCTCGTGCTCCATCCTCATGCCCCATTCCCCATGCTCCATGCTCCGTCGACGAGAGGACCGCTGACAAATGCCGTCGCCGACCTGACAAATGGGACCCCGCTGGAGCGGCAGCGGCAGCAGAGCTGATGGTCGTACAGCACCGCGGAGAAGGTCTCTCGCACGCGGCTCGCGGAGGGATCTGACCACCGACTGTCTCTCTCCGAACGTCGGGCTGACGGCGCGCCGTCGTTGATTGCTCATCCGCGTCTCAGCTGTCGTTGTCATCGCGCGTCCTCTGTCTGGGTCGGCGAATCCTGCGTCCGTCGAGTCCAGCGGAGGAGAGTGAGTGCATGGGCTCTGTGGTGGGGAGGAAGAGACGGAGCGGGAGAATTTCGACGGGGCGTTACGTCGCCTGCATCGTTAGCGGCGTCGTGCCCCCTGCGCCCAGTGCCCTGTGCCCTGTGCCGCGCTGGGCTCCACCGCGGGGAGTGCCCCATCAGCGCTGGACACCGCTGGGGCTCGGATTGGTAAGCCGCTGGGCCTCTGTCTGTCTGTCTGCCTGTGCCGGTCCCTGTCATTCTGCCGTCTCTCCCCGTGTCATGCTCTGTCTGTCTCGGCACCCTGCTGCCCACAGCCTCCTCATAACGTTATCACCAAACGAGACAAAACTATCACGGCTCAGCAGGCAAGACAAGACAGCAAGAAGGCATGCTCCATCGCTAAGGTACCCAAAACCGGGCCGCACCCCCCTCCGGTCAACGCCCCCCCAGACCATTCCCTCCGTAGCATGTAGCATATAGCATGGCGCCCGTAGACGCCCGCGCCCTGACAAAACCTGGTGACCCTCCCATACTGTAACGTACTCATACAAGCCGCCGGAGCAAGGGCGCGTGTGACACGGCCCGCGGCCCCACGGCACGGCGGCGCGAGACGGGCCTCACGCCTCACGCCTCCCGCCCACGCCGCATCCGCATCACCTCCCCCCGCAGGTCGCGGTTCTCCGTCTCCAGCCCCCCCAGCCGCTGCCGCGCCGCCGTGCGGTCCTGGTTGCGCGCCTCCCGCTCCGCCTTGAGCTTGCCCTCGAGGTCCCGCAGCCGCAGCATCCACGTCTTGTCCTCCCCCAGCCCGCTCGTCCCCGTGCCGCTGCCCCGCTCCGCCAGCGCCGTCTCGTACGGGTTCGTCTCCCCGCTGAGTGACACCCCGCCCCCGCCGCGCGAGCTGCCCGCCCGCGAGCTCGTCGCCCGCGTCATCGTCGACGCCCGCTCGCTGCCCTCCCGCCCCCGCCGCCCCTTCTTCTCCCGGTCCCGCGGGCCCGTCGGGATCGACGGCGACGGGCTGCCCGCCCCGTCCTCCCCGGCCCCCGACGAGTACGCCGCCCGCGACCGCACGTCGCTCGCCGTCCGCAGCGTCGCGTTCTCGATCTTGAGCTGCCGGTACGCCTCCTCGATCCGCGCCATCCGCGAGTGCTCGCTCGAGTTGAGCGTCCCCGACGCCACGCCGTTGCGCACGATCGTCTCGAGCCGGTCCAGCTTCTTCGTCTTGGTCTCCAGGTCCCCCTCCAGCGCCTGGTACTCCTTCCACAGGTCCCGCTCCATGTTCTTGATCCGCGACTGGAACCCCCCCACCATCGTCTCCATCGTCTTGACCGCCCCGAGCAGGTTCTTCGTGAACCCCGGCAGCATCGTCCCCACCGACTCGAGCGACGGCAGCGCCCGCCCGTTGATCAGGCTGTTGTTGTGCGCCCAGTCCGTCCCGCACAGCGACGACAGCCGCGTCCACAGCACCAGCAGCAGGTTGTTGCGCTCCGTCAGCTGCTCCCGGAACGTCGCCTCGAGCTGCGTCATCTTGCGCTTGTCCAGCGCCCGCCCCGACTCGAGCTCCGCGATCCGCGAGTCCTGCGTCGTCACCGTCCGCGACACGTGGCTGTGCGTCTTCTGGAACGTCTCGAACTGGTTGCGCGTCGTCCGGTGGCCCTGCTGCTCCTTGTGCAGCAGCTCCGACAGCTTGCGCAGCTCCAGCCCGTGCGACTCGAGCAGCGCGTCCCGCTGCTTGATGATCCGGTCCTTCTCCACCAGCGACGCCTTGGTCGTGTCCAGCTCGCGCACCGTGTTCTCCAGCTGCCGCTGCAGGCTCGTGATGTTCTGTCCCCGTTAGCCGCGTCCCCCGGTGCGCCACCCGCGCCACGTACCTTGAGCAGGCTCGACCGCGTGCCGTTGAGGTCGCCCAGCGCCTCGCGCAGGTTGTTCTCCAGCTCCATGAGCCGCTCCTTCCACTCCGTCGCCTCCACCTCGCGCGAGTTGAGGTTCTTGCGCAGCCGCCGCGCCTCGTCCTTGGCCGTCGACATCTCGCGGTTGAGCTCGTTGACGAACTGCTGCACCTCCTCCTTCTCCTGGTTCGCCACCATCTCCCGCTGCCGCCGCTCCTCCTTGAGCCGCTGCTCCAGCTCGCGCACCCGCTCCCGCTCCTCCTCCAGCATCGTCTCGGCGCTCTCGATGGCCGCCTCGAGGTCGCCAATCTTGATCTTGTCGCCCTCCTGCTCCTCGCGGAGGAACGCAATCTCGCTCTGGCTCGACTCCTGCTGCACGCCGAGCCGCTGCACCTTGTCGTTGGCCTCGCGCAGCTTCGTCTCGAGGTCCTCCGACTCCTTGTTGGCGTCCTGGAGGTCCTGCTCGAGCTGCTGGATCCGCTGGAACTTGTGCTCCTGCTCGTCTTCCAGCCGCACCAGCGCCTCGCTCATGTCGCGCATCTCCTTCTGCAACGCCTCAAAGTTCTCCGACCGGTCGTTGAGGTCCAGTTGCAGTCGCTGCATGTCGTCGCCCTTCTGGTCCGCCTCGTTCTCGAGCGCGTCGATCTCCTCCTGGGCCTCCTTCCGCAGCGCCTCGAACTCGGCCTCCATATCCGCCTGCTCGCGGAGCGCTTCGTCCCGTTCGGCCTGCAGCGCGACGAGGTCGTTCATCGCCGTCTCCAGGTCTTCCTGCAGCGCCGTCGCCGTCTCCTCCGCCTGCTGCTTCGCTTCGACGGCTGTCTCAAAGTCCTCCATGCACCCGTCGAGCTCGCGCTGCAACTCCTGGTTGTGCAGCTTGACCTCGTTGATACGGTCGCGTGCTTCGGAGAGGTCGTTTTCGAGCTGCTCCCTTTCCGCCTCGTCGGCCTCGGTCATTTGCGTCCTCGAGATGCTGGCGCGGGATATGGACCGGTGGTGGCCGCCCGCCCTGGATGCTGACCGCTCGAGCAGGCTGTCGACGGCCGAGAGGGCAGGCCCGCCGCGACGCTGGGCGATCTTGAGGTCCTCGATTTCCTGGTACAGGCGCTCCTTTTCGCGGTTTCGCGACGTGAGCATGGACGTCTGGGCGCCGACCTCACGCCGCAGCTCGGCGTTCTCGTGCCGCAGCTGCTCGCTCTCCCGGCGCAGCTCGTCGACCAGCGTCGGTGCCGTGCTGAAGCCGCCGTTCGTGTTCGAGTCCATCTCGCCAGAAAGCCCAGACACCGGCCGGCTCGGGGATACCTGTCGGTTCTTCTTCGTGATGTTGTAGATGTTCGTCGTGTGATGCAGACCGCCGCCGCCTGCACCGCCTCCTCCGTGCGCCGAAGACATCTCCTGCTTCAGGCGGAAGATCTCGTCGCGCATGCGCTTGTTGTCCTCGTCGGCCTGCTCGCGCCGGGCCGTCTCCTGCTCCAGCAGGTCCTTCCAGACGTCGGCCTCTTCCTGCCGCCCGAGGTTCTCTCCTGTGCGCTCGCCAAGCGACTTGACCACCTCGGTCAGCTTGCGCTTTTCGGCCTCTTTAGACATGCTGTCGTGCTTGAGCCGCTCAATCTCCGTGATGTACTCCTCCACGCGCTCGCGTAGATAGATCAGCTCCTCCTCGCGCTCGTTCGCCTCATGATCGAAAAAGTGTGCCGTCTGGTCGTTGGAAGACGCACCGCTGCGCGCCGTGCTTGGGCGGTCCTCATCCTCCTTGAGCTTCTTCTCCAGTTCCCTGACGCGCCGCCGCAGCGCCTTGTTGTCGCGCTGGGCGACGGCGAGGCTCGTCTTGAGTTCGACGTTCTCGGAGATCATCTCCTTAACACCCTCTTCCGAAAGCTTATCAAGGCGGTCGCTGAGGAACATGACCTTGAGCTTCAGGTCAAAGTTCTCCTTCGACAGCCGCTCAATGGTGCTGCTCTGCTCCTTCAGCGTCAGGTTGCGGCCGGAGCGGCCGGAGCCCACGAGCGTCATGTCGGAGGGCTTTCTCGGCGTGGCGAGCCCGCTCTTGTTGCGGTACTCTTTAGCCAGGGATTCGGGTACGTGGACGTTCCTGACGTGTCGGGCGATTACGGTATCGGTCGGCGCCGAGAGGCTGTCCTTAGAAGGCCTCGGCGTCTTGACGAGATCCTCGTTGGTAGGTGCCCGACGTGGGGACCCCTCCACCTCCTTCAGCGTCTCGAGAGGCGTGGCGCCAGGCTCCGGGGTGTCGTCGATGCCTGAGATCATGCTGCCCATGCTCACGGTGCGCGAGAGCATGTTGCCTATGGTGCGCGGCATGTTCGGGCCGGCATCACCAATGGACTGGAGAGAATAGTCAACTCCGAGTCCCACCGTCACTTCGCTGTCTAGGTCGCCCTGCGATTCGGGGTTGGTGATGAACGAGGACGTCGAGGAGCGCTGGCTCGTGCCGCGGCTGCGCAGATACTTAGGCCGCTTGCCATACCGCAGGGCGTGCCCGGGGGTGCTGCCCACGTCGGCAGAGCCCCTGTTCATGCTCTGGTCGCCGGAAGCATCAGACTGGGACATGGAGAGCTCGGCGCCGGACTGGTCGTCGTCAGGCGTGTCATTGCTCTGGGCATGGTTCGCTGAGGCCTGTCGTCGAGGATCGTCGCTGAGACTGGACAGCGCGCGAGACACTGTCCGCCGGGCAGCTGCCGCTGTCGGGGAGGAGGAGAGGGTTTCGAGCGAGGAGGTTGTGTTGCTGACGTCGGCGAGGTGATGGTCGTTGTTCGACCGCAGCTGTGGTAGCTCACTGTCGGACCGGCCATCGTCTGTGTGGGCTCGAGCGAGGGTTGGTCGGTTTTGCGGCGGTCTGGTTTGACTAGCAGAAGTGCCGTCAAACAGATAGGTATCGTCGGCGCCGGTGGTGGTCACGGTCGGGAGAGGTGACAGGCGTGACATGAAGCTCGACTCGACATCCTGGAGGTGGGCACGGACGGCATCCTCGGCGTGAGCATCGCCATGGCGGGTGTCGTCAAAGGTGGCACCCTCAACGAAGCTGGCTTCGGGGCCAACGTTCGGGGGCGGCAGCGAGGGGTAGCTGCCCGGTCGGAGGGGTGTCGCGTTTGCCGATCGGCTGGGGATGTCATCGTCTGTCTTATCGTTTCCACCCTTCACTGGTGATACGGTCGAGTCGTCAAAGTCGGCGGGGCCGAGGAATGAAGAGGAACCACCGACGCGGTGGGCTGTTGAGGGGCGCGACTCGGAGTCGCGACTCGCAGGTCTGGAGTTGGCTTCGGCGTCCATCGAGGCATCCAGCTGAGATGGTCGTCGTCGTCGGGTGAATTGTCGCGGCGGGTGGGATGCATTCGGCCTTGGGCCTGGCCTGGTCTGGGGCTCGCAGAGTTTGCTGTCGTTTTTTTTGTGCGAGGGTGCGTGTGTGTATGGATGGTGTTGAGGAAGCCCAAGCAGAAGAAGCTGCTGACAAGGTTGCCAGTGCTCTGTGATTGGGACCGGGGCGCTACAGGGGCGCCGCGAGGAAGATGCGCGGGATGCAACTTCCAACCTTGTCATGACGCGCTCGGTCCTCCGCCAGCCGCTGGGGTGTGTGGGCAGGTAGCGTCGCGGCCTACAGCGGGCGACAGCGCCTGGGCGCCAGACCTTCCAGTGGACTACAGCGGGTTGGGGTGGGCCACGGTGGGCGACCCAGAGCCTCGTGGCCCCTGCCGCCCCTGACGTTGCTATGACAGCAGCGACGGCCTGTGCCTGCGACTCGATCTCATTGGACGGGAGGCCGAGAAGCCACATGCGGCGGGGCTCCGGTTGCGGGGCAGGCACGACGCACCGGGCGGGCAGGCGGGCATCAGTGGGCGGGCAGGCAAGGGGAAAGAGAAAGGAAAGGGCAGCAGTCGTTGCTTGTGCTGCCTCAGCCGTTCCTGCCTCGGATCTCAGATCCTTCTTATAGCGCTGTGACTGGTCATCATGCCTGGAGCAGCCGGACTCAGCACAAGAAAGCAATACAAGAAAGCAATGCACAGAAAGGGGGAGCTGAGGCAGATGGGATGTAAGCTCAATTGTCGACGAGCACCACACAATCAATTATCATACAGCTCTCGACGGACGATTGTCAGGCAGGACCGCCCTGCAGCTCCTCTACTTCTCCAGCTGCCTATCCGAGCACCTTGTCGGCCATGGACACGGCAGTGCCGGTGTTGTCGGGCTCGACGTGCGCCGACTTGACCGTGCCGTTCTCCACGACCAGCGCGTACCGCTTGCTGCGGATGCCGCCAAAGATGGCCGACCCGTCCCATCCCACGTCCAGCGCCTTGGTGAACTCGGCCGTCGGGTCGCCGAGGAATCGAATCTGCTTTCGTCAGCGCCAGGCTCAATCATCACCGTCATCATCATCATCATGGCAGATGGGTACTCACCCCCGTCTGCTGCGCCGGGTCCATCTGGTCGGCCCATGCCTTCATGCTACCGAGTGTCAGCTGCGTCTTCCCGTCGATTGATTCGAGGACACCTACACAAAGGGGTCGTTGACCGAGACGACAAAGACCGACCCCGCCTCCTTGAGCTTGGGGTGGTTGATGTACGACGGCACGTGGCTGGCCGAGCAGGTGCCCGAGAAGGCCGCCGGCACGCCAATGATCAGGCCGTTGGCCGACTTGAACTCGTCCGCCAGGTTGACCTTGTTGGCGGGCGAATCCTCGACGAGCACGTTGAGGTCGGGGATCTCGTCGCCCACGCGCACAAAGGCGCGGGGGGTCGAGTGGAAGGCGCGCGCCGAGAGCGCGGGGCGCGCAAAAGCGGCCCTTCTGGTGACGGCGCGGAAAGCCATGATGTCAATTGTCGTGTTGGAGGGGGTTTTGAGGTGAAGGGGAAGGTGAGATGGTTTGTGTGAACGGTTGAGGTGCGTTGAGGTTGATGAGGCTCGGAACGATGGCGGAATCCCAAGCTTCGGGAGCTTGAGCCACGTCGTTGAGCGGGTCCGTCGGTTAGAGCGACTCATGACATCACTTCGTCGCCAGCCGGGAACAGCTGGAGGATACACTGCCAGCTTCCCGTCGACTGATGGATGGTACGGGTGAATTTCTACTGCACTACCACCGTATCGTTGCTCAGGGCTTGCATCACCCTCGTTCAGGCCAGGAGCGCAACATGCAGAAGGATAGTTCTGTCATCCTGTAGGTGTTTTATTCACGGAAGTATTGACAGTGTGCGCGTGGAGCCGTAACGATTTCCTTGACACCTTGGATCCCGAATGCTTCATCGTGACGTGAACTCAGACCTGGACATTTCCTCAACCCCCCCCCCCCCCCCCCCCCCCCCCCCCCCCCCCCCCCCCCCCCCCCCCCCCCCCCNCCCCCCCGGCCTCGTTGACTCCAATGCCCCCATCAGGCTCACCTTCCTCATACGCATCAACATATAGCTTCATCAGAGAAGGCATGTAGGCGAGGCAGGTGGCTGGTAGGTTTTCGAAACAGAGTTCTCGCAAGGCCCTGCAAGACCACCGCGTAGTCCAGACAGCCCTCTGGATCTAATAGACTGCTGAGCCACAGATCGTGTCAGCGGTTATTTCTGATTATCTGCGAAGCCTCTGGTATCTCATCAATCTATACCCCCTTGCCGTATGAAACGCTTAACGGCGTCCTGGATACCTACTAGACAGTGAGGGCCGGCGGCACGGTCGATGTAGAACGGCCTCAGGTGCATGGCGCAGAGGGATCAATGAGATATCGAGAATGGCGGCATTACATCCCACGAGACATGCACAAGCAAGACTAAATAGCGAAATTCATATCCAAGAACCGTTCCCGTCTCCCAACTGGAGTGGTGGCGCTGTGAGGATGAGGATGTCATTGACAGAAAAGCCAATCAGCTGCAACGCCGATGGGCTGCTCGCTATCACGACCAATCGAGACTTCGAGTCAAAGACAGTTTCGTTTGACAGGGTATATCTTGGGCAACGAAGGTGGAAGAGCTACCCTATCTTCCCTTGTTGTGATGCGCGGGACACGAGTGCGTGACGCAGCGGCTATCCACGGTTCATGGCGGTTGGGTTCAAGGGCGTTGCAAGACGTGATGATTGATGGTTCTTCGGTCTCAAAGGCCAATGAACAATGCACCAGGGAAACAAGTTCTCAGTGAACACAAGAAACGCAGCGCATGTGCTTGTTCTGCTGCAACATGTGAGTTGATTGAGCACATACATTACGTAGAATCCGCGCACAGAGCCAAGCAGGGCTACACGCACCTTTGCGACGGACTTGGAATGGCATCCGATTCTGTATTTCAGATAAGCTCAACACCAGATTGTACAAGCCCATCCCAGTATTGACATACTTTGGCCGCAAGTCACTCGACCCAGGGTAATCGGTTCAAAAGGTGGACAGGGATGGACGTTCAGGTGGAAGCAGAACCGGCGCTGACCGGACTGGTCAGCTCGGCGTGAGTGGTGAGATGCTGTCTTAATCCCAAACACCCTCGAGCACATCCCCCACGTAGCTTGTCTCTCGGTGAGCCGCGCACTGACGACCGGTGAGCAGCACCTAAGACATGCCACGCAGGGTTCAGTCGGCCATGGAACGCGCAGACGGGAAATATGTCTACATTTTCAACATCCGAACGACCATTAGGTGAACTTGTTGGCAGACACGGCACCGGCCCTGGTGAACACCGGCAGTCGGGCCGCCGCGTTTCGTTTCGAGCGCCCGGAATGCACCCAGGACCCTGAACAGGCAACGTTCTGGCACCCTTGCATCCTTGTGTCTCGGTGCGATCTGCTGCCCGTGAAGGGCCGCATTTAGTGCGCTGCTGGACAGATTGCTCTCAGCAAGGGAGCCTGTTTTGTGGACAGACTCCGCGGCCGTCTTGGTGGGCGCTGTGGGCGAATGATCAAGTGACGGCAAAAATCAGAGAAAACGCTGGCAACTGCCCCTCGTGCCATGTTCCGCCGATGGAGTGTCTGTCTCATCTCGGCGAGCCGCCCGAATCGACAATGAATCGAAAGAGCCCCGCTGGCCGCCCCGGTCGTGCTCGATCCTGCAGGTCCAGTGACCCTACCGCGCAAGATTCCGTCCGAGGTTGAACTGTCAGACGCGCCTCACGATCGTGACAGCCTGAGTACCCTGGCGGTCGCGACGTCAGCACTCTGCAGCTTGCATGGCACCAATCTCGTCGTCGTCTGAAACATGCCTAGCTGGTGATGTGCACAGGATGCCGGTTGGCATCAAAGAGCTTTGACCCGAGCAAGCCGGAGAGGCGCCGGTCAGTCTGCCAATTTTCATCAAGAGGAAACATCCGACCAGGCGTGTGTCATGGTTGGACATGTGCCCGAACTCAGCCACGTCGCCGCTGCAGCCAAGCTCACACCCACCCCTGGCACGCTCGAATCGAATGTTTCAACTCGACGCTTCCGGGAAGGGGGGCAGGCAAGCAACGCGAAAGAGGATGCCCCTGTTTGCCCAAATCGGGCGAGGGCGTCAATACGTTGCGCACAGATCGCGTAGGTGGAGGGCGATTTTCAGGGCGCGAGCGCTGATAGTTAGATTGGATCCAGATACGGCGAAGAATTGTGCCGATGAATAATCTTGGACACGTTACCTCGTATTAGGCTAGGCACGCGCGTAAGGACGTCTTGGGCAACGGACAATTTGCACAAGTGCACTGCAATGAAGAGGACAGAGCGTCTGAACGGCGCCCCCACGGACTGGAGCCGACCTAACGGCAGCGGGGATTGAACAGTCGGTCTGCCGAAGCGTTTACTGCAGGTACGACATTGCCTGGCGCGAGCCCCACCAGCAGCCTTGATCATGCAGCTGACAAGCACGAACGGACGACTTGGCTCCGATGGTGACCCAGAATCATCAATGCTGTGTTCATGAAAAAGAGGCATCGGTGTCCATCCTGTTGAGGTGATGGTCAGGGGTGACGACCACGATTGCGCTAACGCGGCGACGGCCAGGTCCGATTTGAAGGTACTTAGTCCCGTAAAGGGGGTTGAGTTATCGTCTATCGTGGGAGGCACCGCACCCTCGGCGCTCGGGGAAGTAAGTGGCTGCGGTAGTCCCAATAGCTAGTTGGTAAGTAGCCGTTGGCGCTCCTCGTGACAATGCTTGATGGTCGCAGGGCCGGCCGCTCCGGTAAGCGTTAGCAGACGGGAAACGACTCGTGACAGAGCTGTAGCCGGGTCTAGTGTGTTGCAATAGCCAATGGACAGCTGCTGAGGAATGCCTCCGAGGCTTGACACGCTCGAGTACCGCCCACTTGAGCAGGCCGACCCTCAGGCGGTCTCGAACCGGCGGAATGGACGCGGCGCGGGTCCGCACTGGAGAGGGCGAACCCGACAGCGTGGTGCCGAACCCAAGGGCCACCGGCAGGGCTGACCATTTGGCGGCTGAGCGGCGTCGCTCAAGGGGAGCGACGAATGCTGCCGAGGTAGAAGCATGACTCTGTCGCCGCTTCAGTGGTCCAGGTAAGGATTGAGCTCCGTGACGAGAGTTTCGGGAAGGCGTCGTCTCCCACGATGGACCCTGTTAGCCGGAGGCGCCGCAAGACATCTGACTTCTCGCGGTCGGCGGTGAGAAAGCAATATGTTCCGGGTAAAATCGCCAACTCACGAAGTCTCGTCGGCGAGGTCTGCAGACTCAGCTGAGTGGAAGAACGTGGCAGTGACCGGTGGGTGACTCGGTGCTGATGATCGGACGTCTGCCGTTGGCCCGTCGAGGCGAACGGGGGCCCGTTCCTACCCTCCCTTTTGCCCAAGGCGCGGACAAAGAAACAGGCTCGGCTCATTTGCGGCAGCTCAAAGAGACCCTAGCGCTCCTGGCGTCGTCGGCGGAGGTCCGAGCTGACAGACAAACTGCTTTCGACAGGCCTTGTCGCTGCCGCCAACAAGCGCGGGGGAGGACTCGCAGGGAGACAGTCCGCCCGTCGTCATCAGGGCGAGGGCGAGGGCGGGCGAGATGCACAAGGACAGAGGCGAATGTGGTTCGTGTCCGTTTCAAGCCCGTCGACATTATGCGCCGCCCTCTTGCATGAAAGGATGTCGTGCAAGGTATGGCCACGCCCCAGCCTGCGTCGGAGAATGGCGTACCAATCGTGGCACGGTCACGAGCCGGAAAGAAGACAGCAGTTGGGCCCATGGGTTGAGTGAGTTGCGGTAGATGAAGCTGTTACGGTCTCAAGACGCGTGCACCTGGCGAGTGCTGCGACTCATGCATGGGCGAAGACCGCAGAAGGGTTCCATGTCGACGGCGGCCAGTTCATGCGCGCTGGTTTTTATGTATTCAGTTTCGTTTCGAGAAGGTGAAGGTAACCGGCAGTGCCAGGCCAGCAGCGCTTCCACAGATGACATGTGGATTGCCGAAGGGCGACAGAAGGTTGGAGACTAGGTGGTACTGTGCGTTGCCGGGTACGTCGCCGCGGGTGCCATCCCTCAACTCAAGGCGCGTGGCGGCCCCCCTCCTGGGGTCTCCTGCGGCATGCATAGACCCCTGCAGGCTTCTCAAACACAATCCAGTGTGTCCAGCTGTCCGTTGTCATTTGTTGCTGTCAGATCGTTGCCGGCTGTCAAGTCGTGGTCGAAGACGGACGAGCGAGGCGTGAGAGATGGAGCCAAGACAAGATCAAGACTGTCCCAAGGAGGGAGGAACGGATTGGGCCTCCCAGGGTCCAGAGCAGTGTGTGGATGGCGGTCCGAGTTTGCTGATGTGATGCATCGCTGGTGGAGGAGTCAGACAGGGAACAGGCAGAGGAAAAAGAGTCTGGCAGAGAGAGACAAGGGGGAGTGGGGAGGAAGGGTAGCAAGGATGGGTCCACTTCAGGTACAGAGACCGCACAGTCCAGGCACCAAAAGGGTTTAGCCAGTCAGAGCGGCTGCCCAGGCCCCCCATCCCCACTCTTTCAACCGTTCAGGGTGCAACGCCCCTCTAATCCCAAATTGTGCAACAACGGACCTGCCCATCCCCATGCCCCTTGTCCCCATGCTGCCCAAGCTGCCTGCCTGCTGCCACTACTGGCCTGCCTGGTGCCGCTGCACCTACACCTACTGCACCTGCCGCACCTGCCCTGTGCCTGTGTTGCACCTGCCTGTGCACCCCCCTCCCCTTCCCCCCTCCACTGTGCATCCTGTGCTCCTCCCTTTTCCTCCTATCCACCACCACCATCCACCATCATCTCGCGCCTCCAGTCCTTCTCCTCCTCCCCCTCCACCATACCGCGGCGGCCTTATCCATCTTTCACCACCCCGGTCCGCCCGTTGCCTGCTGCACAGCACCACCTGCAGCCCCCTCTCTTCCTTTTGCACTTCTCGCCCTCACCTCGCCCTACATTGTGAAGGTTCCCCCTCCTCGATAACCATAATTCCTCATTATCCCAGCCGCGTGACATATTCCAATCTGTCTCCGTTCCAACGACTACCCAACATTCGCCATATCCAGCCATCTGCCTCCGTTGGAATTGTCCAGTCGAAGTCTCGCTTGGCTTTTCGAACGCAATTCAGGACAATCGGCCGTCGCCATCCCCGCCGTCGACGACAATCGAGCGACGTCCGTCCTCAGAGCGTCCGTCGCAGACCGCGACCTTTCACACGCCCCGACGCTCGAAGCCGACGACACAATCTCGCGGAACTTTCCAAACCTAATTGAACGCAACCGCCCATATCCCGCTGGACCCGACTACCGACGTCTCCGCGACCGACTTGTGCGTGCGACCTGCCTCCCCACGCCAAAGCCCAAAACCGTGCCCAACGACGCGAATTGTCGCCTCACGTCCTCGACCTCGCACCGAGTCGATCAACCCCGGCCAACACGCTTCCGCCTCCTCTACCCATCGCCTCGCGACCCTCCTTCGTTGTCAACTGTGCCATTGCCCCGACGACGACTCGAGCGCCGTGACGTCCTAGGGGCTCTCTTGGGCATATCAGCCTGACCCCCGTTGCGCCGTCCCCGTTCCTGCCGACCTCTCGCCATCATGTCTGTGATGCTGCAAGCTCCCTCCCGCGCCTCGACAGCCTCCTCGTCCTCCTTCCAGCCCCTCTCCCGCCAGAACACCATGTCTTCATACGATGGATCGCGGTCCGCCCGGCAATCCAAGCGGTACTCCATGTCCGCGCTGTACATGTCCATGTCAGCAAACGATGGGGAACTCGAGATCGAGGATGACCTGGCCAAAGGTGCGTCGCCGTACTTCCCGTCAGAGTGACATGAGCTCCACTGCTAACATTACCCAGCCCAGAAGATCCTGCGCGAACTCAAGTCCAAGATATCCTCTCAGTCCAAGAAGAATTTCGTCCTCGAGAAGGATGTGCGTTACCTCGACTCGCGCATTGCCCTCCTAATTCAGAACCGCATGGCCCTTGAGGAGCAGAACGAAGTCGCGAGCCACCTCGAAGATGCCACTGACATGCAGGAGGGCGCCTTCCCCAACGACGACAAGACGCAGAAGTATGGCAACCTCATGTTTCTCCTGCAGTCTGAGCCGCGCCACATTGCTCACCTGTGCCGGCTCGTCTCCATGTCCGAGATTGACTCGCTGCTGCAGACCGTCATGTTCACCATTTACGGAAACCAGTACGAGAGTCGAGAGGAGCACCTGCTTCTGACAATGTTCCAGGTCGGTAGATCCTACTGGGTCGTCAGGCGACCGTGGCTAACAAATGATAGTCCGTACTCACGTACCAATTTGACAACACGCCAGAGTACTCATCACTGCTGCGCGCCAACACGCCCGTCTCTCGCATGATGACGACCTACACCCGCCGAGGCCCCGGTCAGAGCTTCCTGAAGACCGTCTTGGCCGACAGGATCAACAACCTGATCGAGCTGAAAGAGCTCGATCTCGAAATCAACCCCCTCAAGGTTTATGAGCGCATGATTGAACAGATTGAGGAGGACACTGGCAGCCTGCCGCCGTCCCTGCCCAAGGGCATCACGGGCGAGCAAGCCGCCGAAAACCCTCAGGTCCAAGCCATTATTGAGCCGCGTCTCACCATGCTCACCGAGATCGCTAACAACTTCCTGACGACCATCATCGACGGGCTTGATGAGGCGCCGTACGGCATCCGGTGGATTTGCAAGCAGATTCGCAGCCTGACGAAGCGCAAGTACCCAGACGCCAACGACCAGGTCATTTGCACGCTCATCGGCGGCTTCTTCTTCCTGCGTTTCATCAACCCGGCCATCGTGACGCCCAAGTCGTACATGCTCATCGATGGCCAGCCGGCGGAGCGGCCGAGGCGGACGCTGACGTACATCGCCAAGATGCTGCAGAACCTCGCCAACAAGCCTTCGTACGCCAAGGAGCCGTACATGTCGAAGCTCCAGCCGTTCATTCAGGCCAACAAGGACCGCGTTAACAAATTCATGCTCGACCTGTGCGAGGTGCAGGACTTTTACGAGAGCCTGGAGATGGACAACTACGTGGCCCTATCGAAGAAGGACCTTGAGTTGTCCATCACGCTCAACGAGGTCTACGCCATGCACGCCCTCATCGAGAAGCACCACAACGAGCTCTGCAAGGATGACAACTCGCACTTGGCCATCATCATGGCCGAGCTGTCGGCCGCTCCCCCGCAAGTGCCCCGCAAAGAGAACCGGGTGCACAACCTGCCGCTTTTCAGCCGGTGGGAGACTGCCATCGACGACCTCACGGCCGCGCTTGACATCACGCAAGAGGAGGTGTACTTTATGGAAGCCAAGTCCATCTTCGTGCAGATCATGCGGTCGATCCCCTCCAACAGCAACGTGGCGCGGCGGCCGCTGCGGCTCGAGAGGATTGCGGACGCGGCGGCTACGAGCCGCAACGACGCCGTCATGGTGCGCAAGGGCATCCGGGCCATGGAGCTGCTGTCGCAGCTGCAGGAGCTCAGGGTGATCGACAAGAGCGACCACTTTGGCCTGTTGCGGGACGAGGTCGAGCAGGAGCTGCAGCATCTCGGCTCGCTCAAGGATGCCGTCATTCGCGAGACGGACAAGCTCGACGAGGTCTACAAGACGATCCGCGATCATAACACGTATCTCGTCGGGCAGCTCGAGACTTACAAGAGCTATCTGCACAACGTGCGTTCGCAGAGCGAGGGCACCAAGCGAAAGCAACAGAAGCAGCAGGTGCTGGGCCCTTACAAGTTCACGCACCAGCAGCTAGAGAAGGAGGGTGTCATCCAGAAGAGTAACGTTCCCGACAACAGACGGGCCAACATCTACTTCAACTTTACGAGTCCCCTGCCGGGGACTTTTGTCATTTCACTGCACTACAAAGGTAAGCCAACCCGTCATTGCGCCGTTTGGGGGCGATTCCATGCTAACAGCGTCAGGACGCAACCGAGGCCTCCTTGAGCTCGACCTCAAGCTCGATGATCTTCTGGAGATGCAGAAGGACAACCAGGACGACCTGGATCTGGAGTACGTGCAGTTCAACGTGCCCAAGGTCCTGGCCTTGTTGAACAAGCGCTTCGCGCGGAAGAAGGGGTGGTAAACGCTGCCGACCCCCTCGACCTGCAGCTTGTACTGTTCGCTACAGGAGATACCCTATGACTTGGCTTTGGCGTTACCGGCGTGTTTTATACCTGCGAGGCTGTGCGAGGCCGGTCTCGTGGGCTCGGCCGACCGAGGCTTGGATTGTTGCGAGAGCCGTTGGGCATCCGCCGTAGATGCGCTCGGCCTGATTTGCGTGGGCGTGGGTTTCTTTGCGCTTATATCCCTTGCCACGTATCCCTAATTGTTACGCACTTTGGTCTGATGCTACGACGCAGTTGGTGTGGCACGTTGCGGCGGCGGACGCCGCGGTGTCCGGGTCGGGTTCGGCTGGTCCGGCGGCTTATTGATTTGTGCGGATGATTGCTGCGGCGGCAGGCAAGACGAGGCATGAGGGACACATAATAAGTGCTCGTTGTCCAGGGATGGACGGGGAGGGGGGTGGGGATTTCATTTTTTTTCTTCTTCTTTCTCTTACCTTCTTGGTTGTGTTAGTAGTGGACATTGCTACTCCCCCGCGTGGGACGAATGGATTTGACGTCTTTGAAAATTGCACATAATGACATTGCTTCGCTGTTCTATCCGGGTCCTATGTAACGACAGGGTATCATTCGCACAAAAAAGCGTATCGTAAGTCATAAGATCAGAAGGAAATCAGACAGCCCTCCGCACCCTCTCGTCGGGCCCCTTGGCCGTCTCTTCCCTCACCTCGACCGTCTTGCCGTCGGCGCCCCTCCACCGCCACGCGCCCCAGCGGATCCAGCCGTCTCCGTCCCCGGCCTCCTCGGGCCCGCGCCGCACGGTGAGCCGCCTCTTCCGCCGCGGCTTGACCTCGCCCGTGAGCGTCTGCACGCGGCCCGGCGCGCGGGGCGGGGGCTGCGCCGTTTCGGGGGCGCGCAGGCGGCGGACGAGGTCGTCGCGGGCGCGGCGGATGCGCGCGGCGGCGCGCTGGAAGAGAGAGTAGCCGGTGCGCGTCTGGAGGAGGATGAGGAGGAGGATGAAGGGGACGCAGACCAGGACCATGGTGAGGGCGAAGCGGAAGTCCGAGGGCGGGATCGTGAACTCGGTGATGCCGAAGACGGACTGGCAAGGGTAGCGTCAGCGGGGTCCACACAGGACAACAGCACGGGATGAAGCGCGGGGACGTACCGTCACGAAGGTCAGCGGCAGGAACACCATGGAGCTGAGGGTCAGGATCTTGATGTTGTCGCCCTGCTCGATGGCGCGGCGGCTCTCCTTGATGGAGCTGCCGCTGAAGAGCTGGTCGCGCAGGTTCTCGATCTCCTTGCGGGTGGCCGTGTTGCGGGCGATGACGAGCTCCAGCTCGCGGCAGGCGCGCTCGAGCTCGCCGCGCAGGACGGCCATGGTCTCGCGGTAGGCGACGCCGTCGGGGCTGTCGGGCTCGGGGTGGGGCCAGAGGGTGTCGTGGCGCCCGGCCCAGAAGCTGTCGGTGAAGGCGTCGGCGTAGGCGGCGAGCATGGCGCGCAGGCCGGCGTTGATGACGCCGAGGGTGTTATAGGCCCAGAAGTAGCGGCGGATGTAGGTGAAGTGCTTGTCCTCGAAGAGCAGCTTGTCGCGGAGGGAGGGGTCGAACATGAAGTCGGTGGGTGGCGTGATGAGCTTGGTGATGCGCTCGTGGAGGGCCGTGTTGCGGCGCGTGGCGTCGCGGTACTCGGCGGCGAGGGCGTCGAGGAAGGCGTGCGGCCCGTTGGGGAAGCGCCGGCGCGGCAGCTCGTCGTCGGACCGGACCGTGTGCTCGTCGTCGGGGAACGACTGCAGGCTGAGGAGGTGCCAGGGGGCGAAGGGGTTGAAGACGCGGCCCTCCTGGGGACCCTCGCGGCGCTTGGACAGCTTGACCGAGCGGGTGGCCGGGCCGGTCAGCGAGAGGGCCAGCACGGACGAGCACTCGGCGATGTCGATGTGGTCGAGGGAGCGGGCGTCCGAGGGCCGCTTGTCGTACTTCTGCCAGGCGGCAGGCTCGAGTCCCTCACCGACGACGGTGTAGTACTTGAAGACGAAGAAGGCGGACCGCTGGCGGACCGTGTTGGGGGTCGTGTCCTTGACGAAGGCGCGGTTGACGTAGGCGCGCGTCTTGCCCTTGTTGTCCATGTCGGTGGTGAAGTGGTTGAGGAGCTCGGTCATGTCGAAGTAGGGCGACATGGTGAGGTGGAGGGCGCCGAGCATGAGCGGTGTGGGCTCCTGGAGGATGGTCATGAGGCCGACCGCCTGGCCGCCGGTGTGGATCTCCTTGAGGGCGCTCCAGACCGTGGGGGCGTCGACGATCTGGCTCGGCATGATGACCTGGGGCACGCCGGGGGCTTGCCGATCCGGCTGCTTGCCCACGGGCGTGGCCCTTCCCTCGGCGTCAATGTCGTACAGCTCCAGGGTCGAGCTGATGTAGCCCTCGCTCTCGTAGGCGGCGAAGGCGCGGAAGTCGCCATTCTCGTCAATCTCGGACTGCTTGTCCATGATGTCCTTCATGGCCACTTCGGCGGCGCCGTGGAAGTCGGTGAACTTGAGGTGCCACATGAGCTGGCTGTCGGTCCACGAGACGCGCTCAATAGGCCGGGGGATGAGGGGCGCGTGTCCATGGCCGTGATGTGGTGTCGTCGTGTCGAGGAGGGGCAGGAATTCGACTTCGTACTCCGAGTGCAGCGAGGCCGGGATGTTCTTCTTCTCGATGCCGAGAAACTGCGGCCGCCTGTCGTTCGAGTCGGACACAGTCGGGCGACGGCTCCTCGGGCCGGGCGAGTGCGAAGGAAAGGTCGCATCGCCGAGGAGCTCGGGGCTCAATGCCGGGCTGCTCGCGGGCCTCAGCAGCGGCGAGGCAGGGGACGTCGGACGGGAGTCGGATCGCTGGCGGACCGACGAGGCCAGAGACTCGTGCAAGTTGCGCAGGCTGCGGAGGTACTGCTCGTGGGATGCCTCGACGGCGCGCAGCAGGTCGTCAGGGTTCTGTTGGTGCTGACCAGACATGCTGCGGGGGCTTCATGTGAAGATGCGAAGCGGGTGGTGGGCGAGGGCGAAGGGGAGAGAGGCAGAGGTGGTAGGGAGAGGCGCGGCGGCCTTTTCTACCCCTCTTGGCGGCCGGCGGCCAGCTGCCAGCCTTACCATCGCAAATGACACAGCATCGATCCGTAAAAAACAGGGTGACAGAATGTCGTGGTCGTGCTGTGCATTAGCCTAGGCAACTTCCATGTTGGGTGGTCGATCAGTGCGGCTGTGCCAGCCTCGGACGATGGGTGCGACATGGGGTCGCCGGTTCGGGACGACAGCTTCTTATTACGCGCAGAAAGCTTCCCCCCCAGTCCGTGGAGCTTATCCGTCCAAAAGGGAGAAGGCGTGCCATGTTGTGATGGCGGGATTGGGCCGCGCGCCGTTCCGCCAGTGGGAGCCATTCGCCCGGCCGTCCCGGATAGCCTCTAGCCAGGCCGGGCGGAGAAGTCAAAGTCAAAAGTCAGGAAACAAGGCAGTGCTGTCATGTAGGGCTGTCGATGGCGTCGTTTCGTCTCGTCTGGTCGGTGTCTTCGCGCGTCGGAGCCGGTCATCGGGGCGGTTGTTCTCGGCACAGCTGAGCGTCGCCTCGCCTGCTCCCCCGTCTCCCAATCCGCGAGGAAAGCTTGGGAAGCTTAATTGAACCTAGGAGATCGATCCGCCAGTCGTTTCGAGCTCTTCCCAGTCGGTGCTTGGCGTTTGTGCCATGTGATGCGGCGGTGGCACTGCAGCGCCCAAAAGCGCAAACTGTCCAGGCTGTCGCGTCATGTCATGGCTTGTGAAGTGAGCGCTCATAGGAGCTCGCCGATGTCCTCCAGCCTCCTCGGATCCGTCGAGTGTGTTCCGCTCCAGGCTTCCATGCCCCCCAGTCCTGTCCTTCCCACCACCGAAACACCGAAACAAAACATCCCCGCTGTAGAGAAGCAGTCACATTCCGTAGTCTAGCGACTGCCTGGTATCTAAGCATTGCCCGAGGCTCCCAGTACTCCCCGTCCAACCCGGGGGCGCCACATGCCATGCACGATATTCCATTCCTGACCAGTCATCCATGTCATAACAGCGTTCGTCTCAGCGCACATACGTCCAATCCACCGCCTCTGCGTGCCGTCCATCCATTCATCGCCCAGCCGTGTCCTTTCTTCCGTGTCCCAGCATCCAACGGGGGAAGATAGGTCATCCAGAGCAGGATCCAGGGCAGACCGCCATGATGGCCGTCCGGGGCGGCGACTCCTAGTGGGACTTGATCTCGGTGGGCTTCACCTGAGTGGCAGCCGCGCCGGCCGTCTTGTCGGCCGCGTCGACATCCATGGCGTCCTCGTCCATGGGTTCGCCCTCGCCCTCGACGAGCTCCTCTTCCTCGAGGTCGTCCTCGCTTTCGCCCTCAATGTCAACGCTGCCATCGTCCGAGACCTCGTCCTCCTCAGCGTCGCCAACCGCCTTGCCGTTCTTGCCGTCCTTATCAGCTTGGCCGTTCTGGCCGTTCTGCGTCTCAACGCCAGCCATCTCGGCATCCTCACCGGGCGCCGCAGGCTTCTTGTCACCATTGCCGTTGGCCTCGGCGCCCTCGGCACCGACGACCTCGGCCTCCTCCTCCTCGCGCTCCTCGGCGCCGTACTCCTCCTCGTCGGCGACCAGATCCGCCTCGGGCTGCTCAGGGGGGAACTCGGCGGGGGCGGAAGCGTCAGAGTCCCTGCACGATCGTCGTTAGCGTCATTGTGCGGCGGCAGGCACCAGCAGGAAAACGTACCACTTGATGGCGAAGCGAGTCACACGGGGCTTCTCGGACAGGATGTTGCGGCGGACGCGCTCGATGATGGGCTTGGAGGGCGGCTCGGCGTTGAGCTCTTCCGAGTCGTACTCATTGTTGACGTAGTAGCCGACGCGAATGAACTCGCGACCGTCGTACGCGCAGGTCAGGAGGATCACGGTGACGCCGAGAATGTCGGCATCAGGGATGCGCGTCGTGTCGGGGGCGCCCGCCTCGAAGATAAACTTGTTGACACCGACGGGGATGGGGCCGACGAGGAGGTCGTCGAGCTCCTGGTCGTACTGGTCGCTGGTGGCGGAGCCGACGTAGGTCAGCTTCCACTCGAGGTCTGCAGGCGATTCAGGTCAGTTGCCGGGACACGAGAGAAGGGCGAGAAAGGAGGCACGTCAGGGCGCGTGGAACCATGCATTGCATACCCTTCTGCAGCTGCTCGAGGCACTCAAAGGTGATCTCGAACTCGTACTTGTCGGTGAACTTGGCAGGGTTGTTCAGAACCTGAACGCCAAGAAGCGAAACGACCGACATGGTGGAAAGTGGAAAGCGGGGGGCCAGGGAGCGGTGAAGCGTGCGTTTGGGTGTGCGAATGGGGTATCGTGAAAGCAGTCAGAAGAAGAGAAGAGGAGAGTCGGATTGCGCGCGAAACGACTCAAATAGACGCGAGTTGGAGGGAGGGAGACGTTTGTTGTTATGTTTGGGGGGATGGGTCGGTCGTGTGGGAGTAGGAGGAGGGAGTGGTGGTGGTGGTGAGATTGGACGAGGGGGGCCTAAAGCAGATATCGCAAATGGGGTGAATTCTGATGGCGGGACGACGGGCGGGACCACCTGGACCTGGACCTGGACCACCCAGACCTGCACTTGCCTTGTCTTGCTTGCTTGTTGCTCGTGCTTGCCTGACCCTGGGGACGCGCCTGCCCCCCGGAGCGGTGGCCAGGCCACGACCCGCGATTTTCGCGTAGAGTGGTTGCTGCCCGTTGAATCTATTCCGCATCGGGCTTAGAGCAAGGGAGCCCCTGCCCGCCGATGTTCTGCCTGGCGACCGCCCAGACCCACCCACACGAGCTAGTCCACTTTGGGCGGTTTTGCCAGGATCGTAGCTGCCGTCCCAGTTCTTTCCGCGGCTCCAGCTTCTGGCGTCAGCCCTCTGACTTTTTGCGCCGCCAACCTTCTTCGCAGCTGTCTTTGTCACGCCCGACGACCATCGCCAGTCCATCCTCAACGGGCGAAGCAGCGCCGACACGACAGTCTGATCGACAGCTCCTCTCTCGCTGACGGGCCACCCGCTAATTCTTTTGCCGCGTTCCATTCTCTGCGCCTTCCCTACTCCCGCCGTCTCAGCACGTGCTGCCTTCGACCGTCGGAGGAGACGACGACAGCCTCGACGATCTCGGCAACCGAAGGTCCTTTCATCACAATCGAGACACCCCCGCTCCGAGCTTCCCCTCCGCTGCCATGGCGACCCCCGACCCCCTAGAGAACGAGCAAGAGTTCGAAGGTGCTTCCTGGGAAGAAGAGGAGGAAGAAGGGTATGAGGGTGCCAATGAGACTCAGCATAGTGACCAAAAAGATCAAGACCCCGACCCTGCACTTGCTCAACCTTCCCACGGTGAAACAGAAGAACAAGAGAACGAAGACGAGCTCGAAGACGAACTCGAAGAACAAGACGAAGATGAGGGAGACGAGGAGGAGGGGGGAGAGGACGCAGAAGATCAACAGGACCAGCAGCAGGAGGACGACGATGACGATGACGACAATGAAGGGGACGATGGCGAGGATGGCAACGATGGTGACGATGGTGACGATGGCAGCGACGATGGCGCCAAGTACGACCCAGAATCCGTCTCGATCACCCCCATCCCCCAGATCACAGAACCCCCTCCTGCCTCTGCGTCGACCGCGTCGGCCAAGCCGAGGGCCGCGAAGCCCAAGGTGTCCGGAGGTTTCCTAGTGGGAGACTCGGACGACGAGGACGATGATGCGCCGCGCTCGAACTCCATCCTGGGCCAGGTGGCTTCCATCTCCCGCCCGCAGTCTGCTCTGAATATGTCTCCCCCGAGTCAGGGCCAAGTGGGTGCCTCGTCCACGCCCCTCAACGGGGGACCTTACGCTGCTCCGGCCGCCATTGCTGCGGCTCCCGCGCCCGCGCCAGCCGCGAGCGCCTCTCCTGGTGTGAGCGCGCCCCAGATTCCCGCGACGACTGCCAGCAGAGATCCTGGCGACCATGTCGGCCGCCTCGAGGACCGCATCAAGGAGGATCCCCGGGGAGACATGGACGCGTGGCTCGCTCTGTTTGCCGAGCACCGCCGCCTCGGTCAGGTCGATGCCTTGCGCCAGGCATATGACCGCTTCGTCACGACATTCCCTCAAGCTGTGAGTACTCTGCCTGTCTCTTGTCCGATCATCCTAACACCCGCAGGCCGACATCTGGGTCGAGTGGATCAAGCTCGAGCTCGACAGCATGAACACGACCGCCGCCGAGGCCCTCTTCCAGCGCAGCCTTCTCAGCGTGTCAGACGTGCAGCTCTGGACCACGTACATCAACTACATCCGCCGCAGGAACGACCTCAGCAACGACCCCAACGGTCAGGCACGCCAGGTCATCAACCAGTCCTACGAGTTCATCATCGACAACGTGGGTATGGACCGCGACTCAGGTCCGCTCTGGAAGGACTGGATCCAATTCATCAAGAGCGGACCCGGCGTGGTGGGCGGCCCTGGTTGGCAGGATCAGCAGAAGATGGACCAGCTGCGCAAAGCTTACCACCGCGCCATCACGGTGCCCATGTCCGCTCTCACGGAGCTGTGGAAGGACTACGACCAGTTCGAGCTGGGCCTGAACAAAGCTACTGGCAGGCAATTCATCCAAAAGAGATCGCCAGGCTACATGACGGCCAAGTCGGCGTCGCTGCAGCTGGACCGCAAGATCGCCAACCTCAACCGTACCTCTCTGCCCCGCCTCCCCCCCGCGCCGGGCTTCGCTGGTGCGACAGAGTTCACGGAGCAGGTTAACATCTGGAAGCAGTGGATTCAGTGGGAGAAGGAGGATCCCCTCGTCCTCGCCGACGATGAGCCCGAGGCTCTCAAGCAGCGCATTCTCTACGTCTACAAGCAGGCCCTCATGGCGCTGCGGTTCTGGCCTGAGATGTGGGTGGACGCTGCCGAATGGTGCTTCGAGAACAATATCTTCAAGGACGGCACCGACTCGGGCATCAAGTTCCTTACGGACGGCATCGCCGCGAACCCCGAGAGCGTGCTGCTCGCTCTGAAGCACGGCGACCGCATCGAGATGACGCTCCCCGTCGCCGACACGGAGGAGAGCAAGGAAGAGCGAGCCAAGGCGATCCGCGCGCCGTATGACCAGGTTCTGGAGACCCTCTACCAGATGATGCAGAAGCTGAAGGAGCGCGAAAAGAGCGAGCTTGCTAGGATCGAACAGGCCGCCGCGGAGCAGGCTGGACGCAGCGACGAAGACGACAACGACGATCAGGACCAGGCGCTCGCCCTCGAGCAGCGAACCCAAGCTGTGAAGCAGGGCTTCACCATCCAGACCGACCTACTGAAGCGCACCATTTCCTTCATCTGGATTGCCCTGTGCCGCGCAATGAGGCGCACACAAGGCAAGGGGACGCAGACCAAGGGCCTTAGGCAGGTCTTCACCGAAGCCCGTGGCAAGGGGCAGCTGACAAGCGATGTCTATGTGGCGGTCGCCCTGATCGAGTCCGTTGTCTACAAGGACCCGGCGGGCGGCAAGATCTTCGATCGTGGCGCCAAGCTGTTTCCCGAGGACGAGGGCTTCATGTTGGAGTACATCAAGTACCTCCACTCCAAGGACGACACGACGAGTGAGTACCTTCACCTCTCTTACACTGTGCTAGCTGACCATTTGTTGCAGATGCCCGCGTCGTGTTTGAGACGTGCGTCAACCGCCTGACGCAGAAGCCCGAGAAGAAGCAGAGAGCCAAAATGCTTTATAGGTACTTCCACAAGTATGAGGCTCAGTTTGGGGAGCTGACGTCCGTCGCTGCGCTGGAGCGCCGCATGGCGGAGCTCTGGCCGGAGGATCCGAAACTCTCTCACTTTGCCGAGCGCTTCTCTGTCGACACCTTTGACCCCATCGCCTACCGACTCATCATCTCGCCCGCCGTCCAACTGCGCCCCAACCACATCATGCCGTCGATCGAGCAGCCTGCCTCTGTGCGCGACACCCCGATGCCGGCCCCGCCGCCCATGCCCGTGCCCGTGCCCGTGCAGGCGCAGGCGCCGGCGCCCATCCCTGCCGCCGTGCGTCAGACTGCGAGCCCCGCGCCTCAGTATCTCGGCACGACGAGCTCCCCCAAACGGCCGTACCCCGGCGACGATCAGGAGGAGTACAACCGCCCGCGCAAGCTCGCTCGCGGACAATCCCCGCTCAAGGGTGCGGCCGGTCGCCGTCTTGACCAGCAGAGACAAAACCAGGGCGCCCCTCTGGCACGAGACATTACCTTCTTCCTCGGCATCCTGCCTCCGACTCACTCGTACAATGCCCAACTCTTCAGCGCCAGCAACCTGGTCAACCTGTTGCGCGACACGCCTGTGCCCGACTACAGCACATGGAAGGCGAATCAAGACCAGGGCATGCGGCAAAACGGCACGCAGTCCCGTGGGCCCCCGCCGGCTCACGGCCGCCAGCCGTCGGGCGGCGACTACTCTTCATACAACTCCTACCCTGGTGCTCGGGACTCGCCGAACCCGCGCCCTCTGAGCCCCTACGATGGCGCCGCCGGTCGCCGAATTGCTTCGCAGTCAGGCTACAGAAACTCGCCGCTGCGACCTGATTCTGGCGCGACTTTTGAGGCACCTCCTGGTGGCTACCGTCAAGATGCGCCGCAGCAGTTCACGCAACCCGCCCCGGGCCAATGGCCACCTCCAGGCGCGCCGCCGCAGTTTGACGGGGGCGCGCCCCCGAGCTGGCCACCTCCGCCGAATGGGTACACCGGGTATGGAGCGCCGCCCCCGCAGCAGCAGTACGGACAGTACCAGTACTAGGTGGCGATGGTGGCAAGGCATGGTCGACTTGGAAAGAGATCTCTGCGAATTCCCGTTGGCAGATCACCGTTGTTCTCCATCTTGCACCGCGCAGTCGGGCATCTTTTCTTGTTTTTAAAGCGAGACGGACGGACACTCGCGCTTGTTCCGCGCGGCAAGGGCTGGGGTTTAGGGAAGCTAGTGCGTGAGCACGGCGGCCTCCGTCGGGTGGTTGTTATCGAGTATGTAGTTTTAGTGTGCGTGGTGCCGAGACGCGGTGATGTACGGATCGACGGGCGGTGGTTTGTCGTCCACGAAGACAGTGGTTCTACTGTTGTTGGTAGGATAGGTAGTGGGAGGCCATGCGTGGCCTGTTCAAGGGGCATGGCGGTGCTGCCCAATAGTGCAGTCTTTCATCATCAAGCGAATAAAGTCAATTGGAATTTTGAATGTACTCGGCCGTGCCTAGTTTATGGGTGATGTATTGAAATCTGCTCTCGACGGTGGATGGCATCTCATGGCAGGGAGGCAGCTCCTCAAGGTCTCTGCAACGATGCATCCCGTATTGGTGTTTTGCTATTTCTTGCGAGACCACGAGGCCTCGCCTTTTGATAAACCCAAGACCTCCTATTATCTGACCGCCAAGGCAGTCGCCAGCTCAACACAACGAGTCTAAGTGAATGAGATAGTAAGATATACTGCAGCATTTTAAGATTGTGTATTACTGCCACCAACGTACCTTATTTCAACTCGTCCAGCCTTTGCTTCAAGAAGACCCAACTGCGCCATGTAAGCCGTGTAAGCCGTGAAATTGTGTAAATCGAGTAAACTGAAAAGGTCTAGGAGGATACAGACTACAGGAGGGCAACTACAACTTGACCTGACTGGTGGAAAAGAGGGGGTAGGAGGAGGATGTCGCTCTTGCTGCGCTGCTGCTGCCGTGCCTGCCTTTTGGCCTTTGTTGCTGTGAATCATCGATCTGCCTGCATCTCTGATCCAGAGCTGCCTCCCGCCTCCTCTCTATTTATCCACCGCAACACGAACCCAGGCTAGCCTTCTCTTCTTCATCTTCACCCAGCACACAACACACAACACCCCACCCACAGCACCTCACCTCAAGTCAGCTCAGCTTGAGATATCTCCATCCACCACCGCTGAGTTCAACTCAGTACCCAGCCATCACATCATCACCAGCCTCAAGGTATGTCTTTATTTCAATCTGTTGCGCAATCTTCCCGTCTCCTGCTTCCTTTCCACCACCTGGACAATCTTTCCACGGCCCTCTGGCCTCTTCACTCCCTGTCTTGCGTTGATATGTCTGCCTCGCTATCTGCCATCGTCATCATCTTCGAGCTGGCCTTTGCGTCCCCCGAGCAACGTTGGAAACCCAGATACTCAGCACAAGAAGGTGATCCAGCTCTTTCCTCGGATCAACAAACAACAGCACGCACCTCTCCCTTGAAGACGCGATCAGTTGCTTGATTTCTCCTGAAGCCTGCAACCCTTCTCACATCCCCCATCCCCATCCTACAATAACACTCCTCTCCTCCACTCTCCACAACTCCCGCCAACCTTCTCCAACTATCTCTCTTCACACCTTACCATCCTTCCACCCTAGGTACATCGCGCCAACCAAGCAACTGCACTGTCATCGCGCTGGCTGTTCACAGTCAAACTGGCAAGCCTCTAACCTGCCGATTTCATACTCCCGCAATCACTTCCTTCCCAAGGTAATCGCGCGTTTCTTCCTACCAGGCAAGCACGCAGGTCACATATCACGGGCATCCTCATCTCCACCCCTTTCCCCCCTACTTCCCTCCCAGCTACCCCATCTTATCTCCCTCCTCCCGCCTTCATTTCTTACTCTGCACCCTCTGGCCTTCCGTCGCGTCACCACGCAACATCACCGCGCAAATATTCAAGCCAGTTCGCGCTGACACAACTTTCACAGTTCACCTTTGACCTCCACACAACAAGCCACAATCTCAACTGCGAGTCACGCCAGTTGACACCCCACAGCTCATCATCCCCATGAGCAGCTCCCAGAGGAGCAGCCCTAAAAAGGGCGGCTCGCCGGCTCGGTCCCGCTCGGGATCGCAGTCCAGCAAGTCCAAGTTCCCGACTCCTCTTGGCTACGACCCCGCCAAGCCCGCCCCGAAGCCTGACCAGGACAAGGGCAACACGCGCCTGGACCTGCCCCCCGAGGCCTACATGAGTATTGAGCGCATGCGCGTGAGTGCCTGATATAGTTCCTTCCTCCTGTCGCATGACTGACAATGTCCCTTAGAACCCTGGATTTCAGCCATTTGCCAAACGCCCTGGCTTCAACAAGACGGGCCGCCCTGTCCCCCTCGAGGTCAACCAGTTCAAGGTGGCCGCCTGGAGCACCGATACACGGATCTACCAGTTCGACATCACCATCTCGCCTGTTCCCCTGAAGCAGGGTCCCGTCTTCAAGAAGTGCTGGGCACACCCAGATGTCCGCAAGGTGCTTGGTCGCTACCAGACCCGCTGGCTGTACGACGGCCGCAAGCTGGCTTGGTATGTTTGCTTGTCCCCCCCCCCCCCCCCCCCCCCCCCCCCCCCCCCCCCCCCCAACGCTCCTCTCTGGCCTACAGCTAACCAGAAGAAGGGGTACCTGCCCTATCGAGCGCGGAGAAGAGCGCGTCACTGTCGATCTTGACAGCCACCTCCCTCCTCGTCGCGATGGAAAGTCGCGCGACAACACGTTCTACTTCATCATGCGTCAGACCGCCCAGATCGAACTCAGCCACCTCGATGGCTACCTCAGCGGCAAGATGGACTGGAGCAACAAGGTCCTGGAGTGCCTGAACTTCCTCGACCACGTCGTCCGCCAGTTTCCCTCGGAGCGACTGCTTCAGATCAAGCGCAACTTCTACCCTCGCCAGCCCACCAGATCCTCCGTGTTCCCCCTCAGCGAGTGTGCCGAGCTTATCAAGGGCGTCTACGCCTCGGTTCGCATGAACCAGACCGGTCGCGGCATCGGTCTCAATGTTGATATAGCAAACACTGCCTTCTGGATCGGCGGACAGAACATGGCCGTTTTCATCAAGCACTATCTCTACATGGTCGAGCCCAAGTTCCGCTCCATGGACATGAACCAGCTCGCCAAGGAGATGAGGCCGGTCCAGCGCAACTCGGCCAAAGGCGAGCCCCAATTCGGCATGTCGAACGGCTTGAGGCAGCTGCGCCGCCTGTCCAAGCTTCGCTTCCGTGTCCAGCACCGCGGCAAGGAAGAGAACCAGCAGGACTACGTGATCCACACCTTCGAGTTCAGTGAGAAGTACGGGGCGGATGGCGCGACCCCCAAAAACGTTCACATCGATCATCAGGGCGAGTCGATCAGTCTGTTCGACTACTTCGCGAGGAAGTATAACTTCCGCATCCAGAATCCTCAGTGGCCGATGATTCTCACCAGCAAGGCTGGTTTGTTCCCCATCGATGCCTGCACCGTTGCCCCCATGCAGCGTTATCCGTGGAAGCTGGAGCCAGAAGCCACGGCGAACATGATCAAGGCGGCCGTCACTCGCCCTGACAAGCGCAAGGCCGACATCATGGACGCCAAGAGCATGCTCGGCTGGAACGAGGACCCTTTCCTTCGCCAGTACGGCCTCAAGTTCGATCCCAACATGACGCGCACCGAGGGTCGGCTTCTCCCCAACCCTGTCGTCCAGTTTGCGAACGGCAACATCGACCCCAAGACCTCTGGCCGCTGGGATCTCCGCGGCAAGAAGTTCTGGCTGCCAAACGTCATGCCCATCACATCTTGGGGATTCATGATCATCGAAAACTCTTGTTCGATTCAGCACGCGACCGCCTTCGCGAATACGTTCAAGCAAACGTACATCGGCCACGGAGGCAACATCAAAGGCGACCCCCTCATCATCGATTCGCAGGCCAAGAATCCCAACGCTGCGGACGCGGTCAAGAACGGCCTTGAGGAGATCCGCCGCAAGACCAACGCGCCGGTGCAGATCCTGTTCGTCATTGTCCGATACAATAATTCGGGCAACTACGAGCGAGTCAAAAAGTCGGCCGACTGTCGCTTCGGTGTTCTGACCCAGGTCGTCCTCTCTCGCCACGTCGAGAAGAACCAGGGCCAGTACCACTCCAACGTCGCCATGAAAGTCAACGCGAAGCTGGGCGGCACGACCTGCCGTGTCCCCCATCCCAACGCGAAGGCGCCCAGGGGCCAGCCGCCTTTCTTCACCGAGCCCACCATGATCATCGGCCTCGACGTCTCCCACGCTGGCGCCGGCGTCAACTCCCCCTCGATGGCTGCCATGACCATGTCGATGGACAAGGATGCCTGCCGCTACGCCGCGGCCTGCCAGACCAACGGCTACCGCGTCGAGATGCTCTCTCCCGCCAACACCAACGAGATGCTCGGCAAGCTCGTCCCCATGTGGATGCAAAAGCTTGGGTCCAAGACGCCGCCGCGCCACATTTATCTTATCCGCGACGGTGTCTCCGAGGGCCAGTTCGCCCAGGTCATGGACGTCGAGCTCGGCGCCATCAAGGCCTACTTCCGCGAGAAGCACCAGAACATGGTGCCCAAGTTCACCGTCATCATCGCCACGAAGCGCCATCATATCCGCTTCTTCCCTGCCCGCGGCAAGGGAGACAAGAACAACAACGCGTATCCCGGCACTCTCCTGGAGAGCGAGGTCTGTCACCCCTTCCAGTGGGACTTTTATCTCTGCGCCCACAGTGCCATCCAGGGCACCGCCCGCCCCGTGCACTACCACGTGCTCCTCGACGAGGCAAAGGTGGACCACGTCAAACTCCAGCAGATGATATACCATCACTCATACCAGTACGCGCGCAGCACCACGCCCGTGTCTCTCCACCCGGCCGTGTACTACGCCGATCTGGCCGCCGGTCGCGCTCGCGCCCACGAGTCCGTCGCCACGAGCGATGGCTTCCGTGCCGGCCCCAAGGGTCAGGAGATGGCCAACGACTTCGCCATGTTCGAGGCCTCGATGAGCGGTCCGACGCGCGGCACCGAGGCCGCCCCTCTGATCCCCATGGGCGGCAATGATGCGCTGGAGGTGAACCGCAACTTCATTCGTTCCACCATGTGGTACATCTAAGGTGTTGGCGGTGGAATTGAGTTGGGGACCAAGGCGGAGCATACGGAGGACTTTACAAAGATCCTCAAGCTGTCATGTGAGGCGCCCTCGAGGTGCTCCCTCCGCTCGAGGGAACAACTTCCGCCATGGGGGCGATCGAAACACGGTGGAGATGGACGGGTGGACAAGGATTCTGCGCAGGGTCGGATCCCCTTGATAGGTCACTCTATATCGATGGAAATGATGTGGGCGGATGCGGTGAGGCAGAGGCCGGCAGCACTCTTGAGATAGTTCAATCTCGGAAAATCACAAACAAGGTATCGCTGTGTGACATGTGGAGATTTTCAATGGTCGCAATTGTGGCCATTGACGGTATGAACAGTCATCCCCGGGATGACAAGAAGATATCGATCATGGGAACGCTCAGGAGACCGCCCGGCAGTCTCCTGAAACGGTTCAACTTCAATATAAGGTTCCCCCCAGTAACTTGCGGAGCGAGCCTACTGGGGTAAGAGCGAAGAGGAAAGAGTACTCTGGTGGACTTTGGTAATCAAGCCCTCACACTCAACCACGCTGCGCCGCATTCAAAGGACGTCCCTGGCGACGGCGTCGGCGCCTGGCCCTGCAGCTCCCGCCGCCCGGTTCGCCGGCCGCGACACCCGTTTTGATCGGCGCAACGGGTACAGACGCAGTGACACCAGTAGCAACAGTAGGAGATTCAGAAGCGACAGCGCTTTGCTCTGCGCCGACAGTCGTGGACGGGTGAGGCTGACCAGACGTGGGCGAGGCGGTATTCGAAGCAGACACCGGGACCGGCTCGAGCTGCGCCCCGTCTTCGACAAATATGTCGTTCTGCGCACCGGGCTGGTAACCCATGCTGGCGCCGTAGCCGGGCGAGAAGCCCACGTCGCCGACGTTGTTACCCTCGGCCTCTGCGTATCGCCTCATGTTAGCACAAGAAGAGCCGTGGTCAGGACAAACATGGGGCATACGGTTCCACGCAATCATCTGCTTCGGCCCGGCGACGCACCGGCTCGGGTCGTCCCTGCAGGGCACCGGAGGCCGCGCGACGCCGAGCTTCTTCTCCGTCGACGACGTGTTGGTGACGTTGCACCGGAAGTTCTGCATGTACATGTTCGGTTGGCCGCCTGCGCTTCGTCAGCATCGGTCCGCGGGATCCCGTCTCCATCGCGACTCACAGCCGTCGGGAACCCAGAGCCAGGCGCAGTAGCAGCCGCCGGCGGGGCAGGCGGGCAGATCGGCGGGGACGTCGTACGTGGCGAGACGCTTCCAGGGCGTGCTGTGCAAGGTGTCAGAATATTTTGCTCTTCAATTTTAACGGCCAGGACCACGCACTGCTGCAGGACAGAGAAGACGACGAGGTTGTCCATGGAAACGCTGGCGAGGTCCGGCGCGTAGCTGATGGCCCACGCGGTACCGGCAGCCGTTGTCTCGTTCTGCGTGTGCAACGGCCCGCCGGCCCCGTCGGGGTTGTCCATCAGGCACGTGTCGCCGTCCGGGCTCGCCCAGTCTTCCGGGTGGTCCTCGCCGTCGGGCCAGTCGCTGACGTGGACGCCGCCGTGCGACAGGGTCGTGAAGGCGCGGTTGATGGCGAGCTCGACGGTGAAGTCGCCGCCGGCAGGCAGCGTGAGGAACTCTCCGTCGGGCGGGGGCACCTTGTCGCAGCCGCGGTCGGCCTGCATCCACCACGCGGAGGTGGGGAGGTCGTAGAGCGGGTTGACGACTAGGTTGGTGTTCTGGTCATCGGTGGAGGGGTCGTTGCCGCCCTGGTGCCGTTAGCAGGTGTTCTTCTTTCGAGGTTTGGGGCTGTTACACGGCAGAACATGCCGTCGGTGAAGACGCCGACGTGGGCCTCGGCGGCAGCGGCCAGGAAGAGGGCAAGCAGCGAAGACTTCATGATGTTAAGAATCAAAGTTTCTAGCAAAAAAATGGTAAAAGAGCGGAATGTGTCCAGGACACGGGCGATTCGAAAGAGCAATGGAACGAGCGTCGTGATGCGTTTGGATCCGGGCCAACGCCGTGAAAGGAATGACGGGTGCTCAAATCAAGCAACAGAATACACAGGCAAGGAAATGCGGCCGGTTGGATCACGATGCCATTAATTCAGCAGCGAGAAAGAGGTTTCCTGCCATTCATTCGTATCCGAGTCCCAGAATCCAAATCGGACGCTGCGGAGATGAGGACACGGCCCTGTCGATCATCCCCCGGGATGATCAGCGCGATGACACCCAAGAAGCCGAACTGTACATCGTCAAACGATGGACTTCCGCAGGCGATATGGGGAGGGGCTCGCTGAAGGGCTGGCGACGAAGCTGGCCGCCCTCGAGATCCACTGGGCGTGCGGAACTCCGCCCGTCCCCTGACCGCTGGGCTGGGCTCGACGCGTCTGCCCTCGCTTGGGAGCTGCTGGTGTGGTGCGTGTCCACTGTCCAAGGGGCTGTCGACGAGGACGATGGCCGTGAAACAGGTGGCGTTGTCGAGGCCCCGGTAGTGGGTGCGAAGGATCACGCTTGGCGTGGTGTGGGGTGAGACGGCAATAGCTCCAAGCCGATCGGATCATCGCAGCAGGACCAGAGTCGTGGAGTGCGCTGCGTGTTGAAGAGCGGTGATCGAGGTTGGAGGTGCGGTGGATGGGTGGATGGGTGGATGGATCAACGAATGAATGAATGAATGAATAGCTGAGTGACTGAATGGATGGATGGATGGATGGATGGATGGATGGATGGATGGATGGATGGATGGAGGGATCGGTGGATGGATGTATGTATGGGTGGGCGGATGATTGGACGCTCGAGGAGGGCTGCATGTCGTTGGGTTGGGGGGGCCGTGCCGTCCCATGTCCCATGGGTTCGGGAGAATCCTCCTGGGGTGGGTGGATGGTGGGCAGGCGGGACCGGGACCGGGACCAGTGGATCCCTCCTTCCCGCAATCTCCATCCCGTTCATTGCCTAAAATGGTCAAACCAGAAGCCCGGAAAATCGGCCAATCACCATGTCCTCCTACGCAACGCAGCTCACTTTACTCAAACGGCAAGACAACAAGACTCAGATGGGGGACATCGCGGCGTGGACTACGGCCACGGGTGCCATATCCATACCCATACCACGCACATCACGGCTGCCACCCGCCCCTTCCGCGCCCGAATGAGAAACAAGTAAGACACGCCTGCCGTCCCTGCGCCCATAGCCTCCGCTCCACTGAGAGGAAAGAGAGAACCGCCAGAGCGGCGTCGCGCCATCGATGTGAAAAAAGAAATGGTTGTACGACGTCAACGTGGACGATATCCCCCGGGGCGAAAAGGGCAGGACACGTTGACGGGCCTCCCCCCCCCCACGCGCCAAACCGCGGACCCGGGCGCACCTCCAGTGACATGTGGAGACCGGCGAGATGGAAGAAGAAACAAACGCTGCCCGCTAGGTGAGGCTTGCAGCATGGCGTCCATCGCCCAGCATCGACCGCACGCCGGGGGCGACGCCAGGCCGGCCAGGCCTCCAGCGCCCAGGATGATCTGCATTGAGCGACACAAGCTGAGAAAGCCACTGTGCCATACCGGCCAAACAATGTGATCCCGGCGTCCTGCGGCCACAAGCACCGATTGTGATTTCTGACCTCGCCGGCTCTCGTGGGCGTTTTTGACTTGCCGGGCTATCCCGCCCACGACCGATGTGGACGCAAGGGCAAGCACAACGGCACGGCCGTCCCGTGGGTGCCTTGCTGGCAGCGCCAGAGACAGAGACAGAGACAGAGATAGAGACACAGAGAGAGAGTCATTGTCTCGCCTTGTTGGTGCTGGTTGACGCCTCGTCGCTGGCACGGTCGTCAACCCACGGGGTGCCGGCGCCGGGTCCGCGGATGTTGATATGTTTCTGCAGCGGGGCTCGAGGAACCAGATCGGTGCACAGTTGTCGAGTCAGATGACACAGGCTGTCATGGCATGGCATGTCTTGCAGAAAACAGTGATTACATTGTTACGGCTATGACGGAGATGTTCTTTCTACCCTGAATACTCGAAAGGCCGAGCCCCCCCCCCCCCCCCCCCCCCCCCCCCCCCCCCCCCCCCCCCCCCCCCCCC